>CATIWQ010493713.1:0-31022 GCA_949673415.1 Euphorbia schlechtendalii
TTAGAATTTGTTGTTTCATTTTTATTTTGAGAAATGTAATGGAGTTTTGAGAAATATATATTTGTACATTTTATGTTTTTTTACAGTTCAGAGAAATGGAAACAGCTGAAAATAATTTAAAAAAAATTGGTACTCAATTGCAGACGGTTCTCTTAAAAGAACCGTCCGCAATACTCACAATGCGGACGGTTTTCTTAAACAAACCGTCCGCAATACTCACAATGCGGACGATTTTCTTATAAGAACCGTCCGCATTGTAAGTATTGCGGATGGTTCTTTTAAGAGAACCATCCGAAATACACGTATTCCGGACGGTTCAAAACCATTCGTATTGCTTCTGACCAATGGCGTCGAGGCTTATGCGGACGGTTCATAACCGTCCGGAATAGCCCAACAGAACCGTCCCTAAAAGCTATTTCTGCACTAGTGAAGAAACCAAAAACCTATTGTTTAGTCTAAAGAGCGAACCTAGAGATTCCCATTGCACAAAAACACAGGAAAGAAAAATTCATTATAACAAGTTCATTAAGTACAAAATAATGCTTTAAATGTGAAGGTATAATTACAAGACAGATATAAAGCTAAGGAAGAGTGGAGGAGGCATCATCATTGATTTCTTCAAATTCAGCTAAATTGCGAAGTCGCCCATGAATGATAGGACGATGCTTTTTCTTCCTTTTCTTCTTCACCTTCTTCCTATTCAACTTCTTCCTCGTTGATATTGGCTTGATTAGGCTCTCCAAAGAGCCGATCATCTTTTTCCCAAAATTGCATAGGGTCGTCAAGACCAGGCTCATTTAGCAAAGAGAGGGGATCAAGCTATGCCTCAGGAAATAACTCCTTCACTTTGTTAAGAAAATTCACACGGAAGTTGACATGATAGCGGTTCCATTGGTCCATCAGCCTCGCCTCTTTCTTTTGAAAGTGATGTTTCAAAGCACGATAACGGGCCTAGGAGGACAAGGAAACACACTCATTCTTCCGTACTACAGCCTCGGCCTTAATTAACATAGTAGATTTTTCTGCATCCTTCTCCTTCAGACTTTGGATAGCCTCAGTTAAGCGCTCGTTTTCTTCTTCAACATTCTCTACAATTTTATTCTTCTCTACGCCGTGAGGTCTTGTTCAACTTTAACAATTGACTCACGAGTGCAAGTCAGCTCTTCTTCTAGCTTTAGATTAGCTTGAGTGAATTGTTCCTTGGTCTTCACTACCGCACTATGCTCGGTCATAGCAACTTCCTTTGTAAAAGAAAGCCACTTATTAATCTCGGTCAGGACCTTCTTTACCTTGGTTAAAGCTCTAATATTTCACCTCTGGCCCGTAATTTCTCCTCAAGAAAGATGGAATGAGAAAAACACTGAAAAATAAGGAGAAGATGTGTAAGCAAGAGTTTTTAAGAAGTCATGCCCACAAATATCGCACTTATTTAAAACAAACCTCTAATAGATGAGCTCGATTCCGAGTAGCAATTTTTTCAGTACTTTTCTTTTTGAGTGAGGCCACCTCAGAAGGAAAATGGGTGAGTGTACCCAACTTAGAAATTCAAGTCACGTCCAGACCAAGCTCGGCTTCCCATGCTTAGAGAAAGAACTAACAGTGAGAAGAGGTAAACATACGAAGAGATAAGATAGAAAGAAATCTCCTATTTAAAGGATGTGTACCTCAATTATATCAGCCAAATCGTATGAGTTGAGTTTCATCTTCTTGCTAGGAGGCGAAGGCAGATCCACATTCTTCTCTGACAGTCTTTTCATCCAGCCAAATGTAAGAACCTCAGTCACAAGGGGGTCTAATTTAACTTGCACCTCATCTTCAGTTATTGGTGTTTTTCCTTTAGCCGCCCGCCTGGCCTCATCAGCTTCAACCGAACTTTCAATCTCAACTGTATTTTTAGCAAGAAGGGAAGTAGTGGCATCAAGAACTGCAGCCTCGGTCCTAGTTTCCTCCACCACATCAACTTTCTCAATTTCGGTCGTTACAACACCTAGGCTCGCACCTTTATGCCCCTCCTCTACCTCTAAAGGTTTGGGTTGATAATTTTCCAAATCTTCAAGCACATTGCCTTAGGGAGTTCGATTCTCAGGAACAACAGGAGAAGCCTCACCCGTTCCATCCAATTTAATCCCCCGACCTTTCTTTTTGCCTCTCTTCTTTGTCGTGGCTGCTAGCAGAGAGTGGAATGACACAAGGTTAGACATACCTACATAAAAAACAAAACAATAAAAAGGAATTATAGTTTGAATAAAAGAAATTTACTTGGCTCGTCACCTATGGGAAGTAAATCCACTATTCACGGAGCAGTCTCGACATATTTGTATTGGGACGGATTATGAACCACACGCACAGCATCTGTCCAATTCAATCGATTGGCTTCCATCTGATCAAGTTAATGTACGGCTTTTCCTTGAAGCTCAACTAAGCGACCATCTTCTTTCCAAGAAGAGGGGTTACCATGAACTCAATTCCAAGCAGTAGGGAAAGGAAATCCCTTTTGAAACATGGAATTCTTGTGAATCGCTTTTGCACCCTCATCTAGATGAACCCAAAACCATTTAGATTTTGGGAAGCGAACGAACTCCCTTTTCTTTAGAATGGGTCACATTTTGAGGCGAGCGGGTACAAAATACAAAATATTCCCACCCTTGGTCTGAACAAGATGAAAAAACTCCTAAATACCATTTCGTTTAGCCAAATTGTCAAATCTTTACATAATTTTTCAAGAGGGAGCAACTTTAGAAGGGAATTAGGAATTAATTGAGGTGGGCTAACATGGAATTCCCTCATAACATCTACAACGACTCAACTACACGGCAAGCGAAAGCTCCATTCAATATGCTGAACGTATATGACCATGGTTTTCTCAGGAGGATCATCAATAGTGTCGATCGGTGCATGTATAGACCCAAGAAGCCTTGGTCTTAAGCAAAGAATATCCATATAATGTTCTACTTCCTCTACAGTTATGTTAGAATACACCAAAACTTCAGATTTGGGATTTACCTCTTAGTTTTTAGGTCTATTTACGGAAGGTTCAGGGTTAAAGAAAGAAAGTCCCAAATCAATGGGGGTAAGGTTCACAAGAGTGTAAGGGATAAGAACCAGTGGAAGATTAGGGGAAATAGTTGAAGAGGGGTTGTTGGGAGCAGCAGTGGAGGTGCCTGCGTTTCCCCCAATCATGGAATGACCTAAGGGGAATTGCATCGATAGGATGGGCGGAATGAATGGAGGTACTATGTGTGTCTTTGTTTATAGAAGAAGAAGAAACTATGAATCTATTCATTATGTGAAAAATGTAGAAAGCTTACCGGAAAACTAAGAAGGAGAAGAAATGCGATTTCAGAGAAAAGATGCAACAGCAAGTTGAGAGAATGCGTAAAGAGTGGAAAGAGGTTATTTTTCCTCTCTTATAGTGTTTGGGGAAAAGAGAAATTTAAAATTAAAAAATAGCAATGATTACATGATTAATTGCAGGAAACACAAATGGGCAGCTTGTTAAACAAGTCAAGTAACCAAAGGTCATGCGTGTAAGTCACGCGCCATAAGAAACGTTTAATATTTAATAAATCCTAAAGAAATTGAAGGTGAACAAGGGATAGACATTTCTCAGACAAAAATACGACTGAGGGTTGGACTTTCAAAACCAAACCAACGTCGGTCTTCAACCACAATGCAAAACCACGTGTTATGTTACAATCAATGATCGGTTCCTTTCACCAAAGAAATCAAGAGTCAATCCTCAGAACTGATCCTAACATATTTTCCCAAAATCAAGTTGTAACATCAAATTACAATAACATAATAATACCAACCGACCCTTAAAAGGAGTCGCACAATGTTAGGGGAGGGACATCTGATAACAAAATATATATTATGGGCCCACAAGCCCACAGATCACCCAAAAAGACAAAGGAAACGTGGCCTCAACAAAGAGAGCCATGTGGCAAACACTTAAATGTAGAAAAGAGCTGTTAGAGCCATTACAAATAGGCTCATTAAGACCTCAATCGTAACTCTCACATTGATGACAATGCTCACATGGTCCTGTATATAAAGCATAATCACTGAGGAGTAAGGTACACACAAATTCACTATCATATTGCTCACATTATACTTATTATTCTCCCTAGAAGCTAACTTCAGCATTAGAGTGGCTACGCCGGATAGACCTGGCGTAGTCCTTTAAATTTAATTATCTTATAGGTATCTGGCAATTTGGATCCCACGACATCAGACAATAGTGCACCAAGTCATGTTATCGGGAATTTTTCAATTCAACATCCCAAAAGAGCAACCCAAGAACGCAATAGATGATCCGGGGAATTAATTCCAAGTAATGAGCTCTTGTGAAAATTTATATGAAGATCATAAATCAACTCAAAGAATTTCAAGATATGCACAAATGGTGGAACAAGAGTTGCATCAGCTAGAAGAAAGCAAAGTGTATCATCTCCAAATTGAAGTAAAGAGATATCCTCTTGAGACTCATCTAATTTGAAACCTCGAATCAAACCATATCTAATACTCATGTCAATTAATTGTTTTAGCCCTTCCGTAGCTAAGACGAAAACAAAATGTGGTAAAGGATCCCCTTGCTTAACCCCTTTGTGTAATGGATTGGTGCACTCAGTGAACCATTAATATGAGTGGAGGTTGTTGAAATTTTTTTGCTATTGGACAGTCAAGAAATCCATCTTTAATTGAACCCCATACTTACCAAAACAAACATCAATGTAGTTCCAAGAGACGCAAACAAACATCCTATGGAAGTTGAGTTTCAACACTAGACACGATTACCGCTGCGAATGTATAGAATTTATGACTTCAGAAGCAATGAAGGAATACTCATGAATTCTTCTACCCTTTACAAATGCGAATTGGTTCTCCGAAATAATATGGGGGAGAATCAGGTGCAAATGCGATGCCAATAATTTCACAATTATTTTGTAAACACCATGAATAATTGTAATAGGCCTGAAATTAGTTAGAGTTGACGAACCAAGGACCTTAGGGATTAACATCGTGAATGAAGTTTTTATTGACTCTAGGAGAGTAAAAGTTTCAAAAAAATCATGAACAATACATATGATTTCAATCTTAAGATCATCCCAAAAACCAATATAGAAGAAAATGTTGAAACTGTCCGGTCTTGGCGATTTATTCTTGCTACAACCGTATATGCTAGCCCAAACTTCATTAACAAAAAAACGGTGCAATCAAGTTCACATTTTGAGTATTCGTAACGTTTTTGAATTGTAGACGTCTCAAAGAAAATAGAACAGCTGGGGCAGCGGTAAAAAGTCTCCCATAATAAGAACGAATAGCATTAGTTATTCCCTCAAAGTCCGTAATCAAACCCCATCCACCTCCAATTGCGAAATGTGATTATTTATGAAGTGAGCAGAAGCCGAATGCTGAATAAACAACATATTGTCATCCCCCAAAAGAGTCCAAGATACCCTTGACTGCTAATGTCTTAGGCTCTCTAAGTTGTTAAGGAGTTGAAGGAGAATGCCTTTAGCATTATGAAGCTCATTTGAGGATTCGACTGAAAAAGGACGAGAGATGTCACTAGATGTGAGTGAGAGGACTAACGCATCTTGGTCCTTAATTTTTTGCTAAAGAAGACTGAAATGCGCAGTATCCCAAGGCCAAATGACATTTCTAAGATGACAGAGCTTGAAGGTGATGTCTTTAGTGACATAGGTCGTACATATAGCTTCCTATTGAAGTTTGATCTACAATATACTATACTCTTAAAAAATTTGCGGAATCTCACTTACATAAATACAAGGGTAAACCTCTACTCCTCTCACTTCATTGTATGTTGACTCGAATCACTAACATCTAAAATCACAAATTCAGTCTCAACCACGCTTATATATTACTCATTCATGTATTTTCGATGTAAGACGATTTCCTCAGTATCTTCAACAACAATCCGTAACAATGGAATGGATTTTACATTAAAGAAGACTGAAGAGATTAAAAAAAAGCAATACTTTAAAAAAAAGCAAAAATGTTAATGAATGGAATTGTTAGGACAACATTATGGTAGAACATATACGACACCCTTCATTGATGGAACTTTACTGTATTCGTGTTGCGTAATAGGTTGAAAAGTTTTCCTAAAATTATTTGTCACCGAGTTGTCGCAATCAGCAGTTACATAGTTGTATGAAGAAGAAATCGTGACAATTTTTTTACTCTAAATCCTCCCAAAGTTATCGCTACATTTTGAGGTGAACAACTTGCCAAAGCTACCTAGCAACTTTCTTGTACGTAGTGTTGCAAGCAAACATGCTTCTATTTCTAAACCAATCAAGGCACTCAGTCAATAAAATTTTTTATTATCCACATGGCAATGTAATAATTACTTTGTAAAAAAATAATTATAAACTATTATTTTCAAGAGTTATATTAAGCAAGGTGTGATATAAGAAATTCAATGGAGTTGAGATCAGAGATAATGAAAATCTGTTTTATCCGGCGGATAGTTAAAAACAAGGCTAAACGTACAAATAATTAAGCTATAGAGATGCTTAATTAATAACAGAAGTTCATGTTCTAACCAAGATTCGGTGATTTATTATCCTTTAACATAACAGATTGTGACGGTTTATATATTATTATCTCGTTAGAATTATTGTTTGTACTACAGTTCAACAAGATTGCAATCGTAATAGAATGCAGTTGTCAAATGTCATTACCAACATAATAATTTCGTAGTGTAATAATATACATGCACAGACCAGTTCGTACGTGCTTAATTAATAAAATATCATATAATAGATAATTTTGTAAAACAAGAGAATTTGAGCTGGATATTGTTGTGGGATTATGAAAGTTAATGGAAACTCAATGTATGTTTAGTTTTAGAAAATTATTTTCTTTTTTTTCATTTCTCTTTTCCTTTTCCAAATTTTTCAATTTTCCGTTTTTTAAAATTAAAAATGAAAAATGTAAAACATGTCCATTTACCTATAATTTTTCTACATTTCCACTTTGATTTTCCAAATTGCAGATGAAGGTTTTTTTTTTAACTATGTCTACTTAATAAACAATTGATTATGACAATTAAAATGTAAGTGACCCAGAAACAAATTTTATTAAAGGTAATTTAATTAATTTACATACCTCTATCAGACAATCATTTACAATTAATTTATAATAATTATTTTTTAAATTATATATATTCATCGCTCTGTTTGTCTATTAAAGTGAATATAGTGATATAAATACATAATAATGTTTTAATGATCAACTATTGGTATCCATCGAGTGAAGTCCGCTGTCTTCAACGTTCTCGGATTTCTGCAAGACAAGTCTCTGGCCGGAAGTGCTTCCGGCGAAGACTCTCCGATGCTAAAGTTAGCGGATTTGGGGAGATGATAGAAGTGAATTCTCAAAAATAGCAGTTACCTCGAAAGTGGGAGATTGTCTTGCTATTTATAGAAAGCTCGTGCAATGATGACGGGCGGGACCCGCCTGTGAGCTGTGAGCAAGTGGCAAGTTGTTTGGGGGTCTTTTCCTCCGTTGGAGTATTAAATGCTTCCCCTCTACTTGCTAGTTTTGCATTTAATGTGTAAGTGGAGAGAGAAGGAGTGAGCTGAATTGGTAAGGGTTGCGTTGAAGGTATTTTAACGCAGACGTCAAGGGTATTGCTGAAGGAGTAATTCGACCTTGGGGCTTCGACCTAAATTGATCCACGGGCGTTGAGAGATATTCAACCCAAACGCACTTCAGCGTGATCAACATGTTTTTGGTAAAGGACACGTGAGAGTGCTAAAGAATCGTTTGTTGAGGAGGCCTTTCTTACTGGGCCAAGGTGTGCTATTTGGGCCTTAATGGGCCTTGGTATTAGGAGTCCCCCCCAACGAGCCCAAAAAGGCTCTGTAGGGCCTTAAGAAATGGCCTGCGCGTGTGCCCTACCATGCATGGCATCGTTTCAGTGCGCTGCGTCTGTTGAATAGGACGCGACCTTTCATATCCGCCATTTTTTACAGTCATTATGACCACACTTCGTATAACGGGTTGATTATCTCGCGAAACATGCTCTTGTACTGTATAAATAGACTCGTTTTCTCTTAAACAAATTTTTCCAACTTCTTTGCTTTGTAAACGCTTCTTCTTGCAGTTCTTAATCTCTACCTGCAAACTTTCAACCCTTTATCGTCTTTCAAGCTATTGGTGAGTGTTGCCTGTTCACGTTACTCTATTTTTTCTTTATTCCCTTGTTCCATTTTCTACTGTTCTTCTGTAAAAGATGTTTGCTGAATCTTCTGACTTCTGTACCTTGGTCCACCGCATCGACCACTGTGAAGGGGCTAAACAGCACAGTGATCCATTTCCTCCAAAATCGGCTGAGTCTCACCCTCCTACCCGTGCTCATACTATTCCCCTTGTCATGGTTGGAGAGGCTTCCTCCACTGCGATAGAGATGATGAGAGGTGGATTGGGGTCTACCCCGTGTCGCCAAGTTATGATGGGGGTCGAAGGGGCCGATTTTCATACTCCTTCCACTATCAGGAAGAAAGAGGCGAATGAGATTTATGAGCTCTTACTCGGGGATGCTCATGGCATGAATGGACAGGCGACGAAGAAGGGGAGTTAAATGGAATCCTCCCAAGAGGGATTTTGTGCCTGTGTTATCCCAACAGGTGCGGTGGGGCTTTCGCTTCCCCATGGATGCTGGCATGGTCGACATGCTGCGTGAATTCACCCTATGCCCCAGCCAACTACATCCCAACGTGTGGATTACCCTTACTACTCTGGTGAAGATGTGTCACGATCTCGGCTTCGCCCTCTCAAGAGTAGTGTTTCGGCTCTTCTTAAGCACTAAGCACCAAGGGGCCTTTATCTGTTGGGGGAGCACGCAAGAGACCACGCCAAAGCCGGTGGGGAAGTAATCTCGCGTGAAGGATTTCAAGGAAGAGTGGTTCTAGATCTTTCCTTTTCCTAATGATGTGGAGGAGGGCACGTCGAATCCATTAAGTGATGGAAAGTTCCCTTTCCATACCCAATGGAATCGCAACCTCGAAGATCCCTACACCTGGCGCCGTGCTATAGACCTGAGTGCCTAGCGGTGCCGGGAGGCGGAGATTGGGCGTCGAATTTGCCCAAGCATTCATTGGCGTGTGGCTGAATTTCTACTAGGTCAGCCCGATGGCCTCTTCTGCTGGATGGATCAAGGGGTTATTATATAATGATTAACTGCCGAGGATGGTGAGGCTTCATGAAACTGATCTCTTTCTTTTCTTTTATTTGTAGGAATGGCTTGTACTAAGTGGAAGCCTAAAATTGTTTCTTAAGTAGTAGTGGCGCGAGTCTAGGCATAAGTGGAGGCTACCCCCATGAGCGTGGGGTGTGGGGCTGAGGTGGCCCCAGTTGAGGCCGCTACGCCGGCGGCTTTAAAAGTGAGGTAGATGGAGGAGGGTGCCGTTGCTGGGTGATGGGCCCAGCAGTTGTTGGATGAGTGGATCATAGATCCCCTTACTATTCAGGAGGTAGCCTGTGGGGTAGAGGAGTATGTGGTTATCATTGAAAGCACACCTCAAAGGGCTCTGGTTCTAGTGGCCAGCCCCGGGGGTCCACTACCAAAGGTGAGGACTCCTTCAGCACTTGCGAATGGTGTTGTGATTAGAGAGAGGGGGAAGAAGCACCCCCGCGGTGAGGCTGAAGTCGAGGGGGAAGGCCTGCAAGGGAAAGGCTCCTATATCTGAGGATATGCAGGTCTAATGGGCCAAATTTGATATGCCATTAGTAAGTTACATTTTGATTTCGTATTGCGAATCCACTGAGTAATCTACCATTGTTTGTTATTTTCTGTGACTGATCTTATTGCGTTCTTCTATAGTTGTGGCGGAAGGTGCATGGGGAGGATGTGCCTCTACTCAAGCCAGAGGTGGTTGGAAAGTTGGGGCGCTTCACCAAGCTGCCCCATGAAGATGCACGGTTTAGCGTAATAGGCCCTGCTGAGCTAGGGGCCTAAGCTGAAAAGTAGGCACTTCTTGTAAGTTTACTTAATTTGTTAACTTGAATGCTCTCTTTGTTGTTGCTGTTATCCCTTCCTATTTGTTATGTGTTATTTCTGCTTTGTTCTTATGTGTGCGTAATATTGTGAAGGCCTTTTCCACCGCGCACTGCATAGCGAAGGCCCTAGTCATGGCTGGGTGAGACGAGGAAGAAGCAGGTAGCGGAGCTCATGCAGACCCGGCAAGGACTTGTAGTACTCTGAGAACAAGCGGAGGGAGCTAATAGCCACCATTTGGGGGCTAGAGGAGAAGCACAACACAGCATTGGCCAAAATCAAGTTAGCTGCCGAGGCTAAGGAGAGGAGGTTGAAGGCGCTGATTAACAAGGCCAAGGCTGAGGCTACCAAGGTGGGGGAGGAGAAGGCCAAGGCTGAGCTAGCCTTGGAGAGGGCGGAGAAGGGGCTAAACTACTGCAAGGTAGATAGTGAGGGGAAGACCACCGCGCTACACAATCTTTAGCAGAAATTTGATCACCGTAGAGCTAAATACAAGCTGAAGGTCAAGCAGACCCGTGAGGATTGGCGAGAGGATCACCTTAGTTATTGTACCACCTTCCTCTGCGTGGCGCGTACGAAGCCCTCGACCACTAGGAGGATAACGAGCGCATTTTTGGGCCTCCAGCATCAAACCCTCTGATTCCAACATCTCTTCAATGGCTACTAATGAAGAGGAGATCCAGTCATGAAATGCTACTTTCTGTTGCTTTCTTTGTTTAAAGTTTTCTTTTGTTATGTATTAATTTCATGATTTTTGAACAACTCACAATTATCAGCCATTAGGCCCGGCTTGTGGGCCTATGATTCTTTTTTTATATATATGAATTCTTTTGCACTACCTTCTTCTTTGGCTAAATTGATGTTATTTGTGATTGCTGAATTGCTTTGTGATGTATTATCTTGCTTTGTTTGTGTGTTCACTAAATATGTTATGTATGTTGAATGTAGTGTAAGAGCTTGCCTATGCTGAATTAAGAAATCCATCGTTGTGAGAATGAGTTACTTGCTTGCTTTAATTTTGTCTGTGCTAATTGTGCCAAATTACTTGCTTTGATTTCAAAGCGTAAGAGTGTTGAGGGTATCACTAGGGATAGTGGCTACGGGCTCAAAGCTTCTTTATCTTCAAAGCATGAGAGCACCGAGGGGATCACTGGTGATCATGGCGTGCGGGCATAAGAGCGCCGAGGGGATCGCTGCCTACGGGCTTTAAGTTGCTACTATGCATCTACATTTTAAGAGAAGTTTGTTAAATAATGTGCTTTCATTGCTTGAATAATTACAAAATGCAAAAAGTACGCATGGTATTACAATTACTATCCTCCTGGATAAAACTTTCGGAGGGATGTCGTGTTCCATGTGTGCGGCAAGATTTTTCCCCTTGTGGTTGAAAGCTTGTAGGCAATGTTACCTATTTGTTTAACCACTCGAAACAGGCCTTCCCATTTGATTCTAAGCTTCCCTCGCCCTTCTTTAGCCTGGGAATCCTTTGTACTATGGAGGACTAATTCGCCCTCCTAGAATGAGCGTGGCTTAACCTTCTTGTTACGTAAGAGGGATATGTGCCGCTTATATTCTTTCATGCGAGTGAAGGCCTATTCTCGCCGTGCCTCATGGGAATCCAAATTTTGCCATAGTAGGTCATCATTGGAGGCCCCTTCAATATAGCTTGCTACTCTCTCGCTTTGCGTGCTAATATCTACCAGGATCACAGCTTCCGTTCCATATGTTAAGAGAAATGGTGTTTCGCCCGTTACCGTTCACGGGGTTGTCCTGTAGGACTAAAGGACGTTGTTGAGCTCTTCCAGCCATGCCGACCCATGCTTGTGGACCCTTGTCTTGAGCCCTTACAGAATGGTCCTGTTGGTGACTTCGGTCATTCAATTCGTTTGATGGTGGGAAATGCTGGAGAAACATAGCCTTATCTTAAGACGCTGGCAAAAGCATTTAAAAGCATGGCAATTGAACTGGGTCCCGTTGTGAGAATGGAATTTTGTACCAGCTTGTACATTCAATGATGATGAATTTTCAGGATTTTTATCCTTGAATTACATGATTTGTTACCGTCCGATGATCTTCAAATGGGAGTCTTCATCGTCTCTGAATTTAAAAAGACTTTTCTATTTTTTTCCTTTAATTCAGAAATTAATTTAAAAATATGAAAATACATAAAAAAAATCCAAAAAAAGCCACAAAAAATCAGATCCGGAGCCTGCCGCGCTAATATTTTGCGAGGCTCGCAGACTCTGGCAAGGGCGAGGCTCTCCAGGGAGTCTGGCAAGCCTCGCCAGTGCCTCGCCAAGGAGTGTGGCAAGGTCGCCAGACTCCCTGGTGACCTCGCCAACCTCTTTGGTGAGGCTTACCTTGCCAAGGAATTTTGGCAAGGTCGCCAGACTTCTTGGAAACCTCGCCAAATTTTCTTGCCTTTTTTGGATTTCTGGGACTTTTCCTATAAATACTCGGACCATTTTGGATTGAAGGGGGCTCGAAATTTCAGAGAAAAATCTGATTTTCAGAGGAAAAAAACTACAAAAATATTTTCTTTCTTTCTTCCAATATTTTCTTGGATCCGAAAACACATTTAGTATCCAACTTTTAAATATTTTCAAATCATTCTTCATCTACTTTTCTTCTAAAAATCCTCAGATATCTCTAGTCTAAAACAAATTTAGAACTCGATTCTGATTAACTTTTGGATAAATAAACACTTATTTTCCAATTAAACCACAACTAAATAAAAATAAACGATGAACACTCCCGAGGATCATACGGATACGCCGAAGTGGATTCACGCCAAAGGGTAAGCTTCTAAGTTTCTAGAATTGCGGATTCCATGCTCTCATTTGCTTCATCTTTTTCTAGTTTTATTTGTGGACCTAGGAATTGTGTTATCTATTACTATTGTAATGTTGTAATATTTATCTTCTTCTATTTCTTTTAATTTTTATTTATGTTAGAATACCCCCACGAAGGGAATAAAAAGTATTCCCGGATAACAGGCCTCACACTTTGCCATGTGATCATTTTCACTAATAAAATTGATCAACGTACATGTAAATAAAAATGAACCATTTTTATTTAAAATAGAACTTTAAACCATCGATGTTTTAATAAGGCCACACGAGCCTTCTCAAAATCAAATCTAACATACGTGCCATATCTCATGATAACCTTTGTAGATGCAGGATTAGATGTATGCCTAGGATTTTATTTTCCTTTGGGTATCGCATTTTAATTATTTTTGGGAAATGTAATTAATAGATTAGGTGGGCGGTTGCATCCCCCGAGGTTTTGTAATTTTTGTAATCTTTATTTTCCCGCATTTACTTCCCATCTTTATTTACTACTTTATGGATGGTTTATCGCTTTCGAATATATGTGAATCATGCGTATAAACTAGAAAAATGACTTAAGAGCAAATATTCACAATTAAGAAAATACAGTTTTCTATAGATGTAATATAATGTGATCACATAAGAAATAAGCAACTTATCCCGGACCCGAATCTCTGTGTCATAGTGGGCCGTCCCTCTGATGTTAAGCCTCATGGGACTTTAATTCTTGGAAAGAGCTAATCTAGGTGGCGACTCCACACTAAGAGATGGCGGATTCGGGTTTGAAACGATCTAAAACGTTTTCGCTTTCTCTTTCAAACTTTTATGGGTCCACGGCCCAATGCATGTTCGTAAGTTTTTTACTCTAATAACTCCTAGGATTTTTTATTTAATAATGAAGCAAAAAATCTTGTCTCCCACTTTCCTACCGATAAGATATAAGTTCAAAATATGAATAGGTGTTGTCAGTACCCCTTATCTAAATAGAAAAAGAATGGATAGATATATGTATGGAAGACTAGAGATTCTAAATATATAGATTTTTCCTACCAAATAAGTATAGCAAAGAAAACATGCAAGTTCAACAAAGTTATTATGTTCACTAAACTAATTTAACATAATCGGTTCTAGACACTCAAATATTCAATTATTCCCCACAGAGCAACACATGAAATGACTTTTCTAAATCTAGTGCAAACGAATTAAGATGTTTATATAAAACTAGATAACAATATTACTATGCTTAGTACGGGTCGCTCTCACATAGCCACATTTAGCAAGTTACCATTCCAAAAATGTTGGCTCACTAAACAGCGTTAAAATCACAGATCCAGTGATTATACACAATCTCATTAACCTCGAAACTACTCTTAAAGTTAACTCAAAGGCATATAACTTGATTAATAAAAAAGACTCAACACGAAATACGCATTATGACACATAGTCATATAATAAACTTTGAAATAGAAAGTATAAGTAGAAAGCAATGAAAAGTTGTAAGGTATGCAAGTGAAAGATAAAGTTGATCAAATCGTATCCGCTCTTTAATGGGAGTCATCAATTCTCGCAATTCCTGCATCTGCTTTGAATTCGGTCTCGGCCCGTACAGAATCTCCGCTAGGATGCAATTCTTTGTGACTATCGAACAAACGAATGTTGAAGAACGAAAACTTTTATTGATAAGTGATTTGCAAGTACACTTATATAACAATTGCTCGAATATGTAGAGAAATCTAGTGATTGAAACAATAATTCGAATCATTTAAACATTTTCTCACTAACACTCATGAAAGTAGTGAAAACTAAATAATTTCACTCTCTATCTAAGCACATACTATATCTCTCACTTTTTCTAATTCCAATGCCATGAAATTTGTGAGGTTTGGAGCCCTATTTATAGAGTTCAAAGGGTTGCGTCTATCCAAATGAAGAGTTGTGTCCATTGGTGAAAGATTGCATCACTTCATTGTAATTGGTTGAGAAGCATTAATCTTATCCACAATGGATAGGCATCTATTCATGATTGGTTGACTTCTGATAAGTGTCTTGTCATTGATAGTTGATGGCCGTTGATGGTGGTTAATCATTCTTACCTGGCGGTTGGTAGTTAAGAAAATTTGACAAAAAAACTGTCCAAGTCGCGACTACGATATATAAGTCACGACCGTGAATCTTTGTTTGATAATTTTCTATTTCTGAAGTGTATCAAGTCGCGATCGTGAATTATTGTCACGACCGTGAATTTTGTTTTTCTTCAGAATTCTTCTTGTAACTTCACTGGTCTTTGACAGCTTCGATCCTAAGCAAATCTTTAAGTTCCACGCAACTTTTCACACCTTTTTTCACTCTTTTTACATACAATTCCACTTTAGATCATTTTACTCCCAAGATTTACCTAGTATCTACATTTGCACCAAAAACAACTACATACCACGTGAAATCTTTTATATGAAGTATAAAAATGATTTAAACTATAGTGTTTAGTGTGTAAAATTATATTGATAATAAGTGTAATTATACACTTATCAGTGCGCTTTTCAAAACTCCCCAGTGGATCGTGCCTATCAATTCACGTGCTCTCGACCACCGCTCCATATCGCTCGCTCACACCCGTTATCTACAATGATCGTATGTGGGATGCCGAAACGTGACATTATGTTTTTGCTGAAGAAGGATGTCACTTGCTTCAACGTGATGGTTGAGAGTGGCCCAGTTTCTACCCATTTTTTGAAGTGGTCCACTACCACGATGACCCACCGTTTCTACTGCTTTGCCCTTGCTGGTGATCCCACCAGATTGATGCCCCGTTAAGCAAAGGGCCATGCTACTTGAATTATTGACCGAGGCTCTACAGGTGCCGAGGATGTGTTCCATATGCTTGGCAGGAGTTGTAGGATTGGACCAAGTTTTTGGCATCCAACTCCATTGTCGACTAATAAAAGCCTTAGAGTTTAGCCCTTCTCACCACTATGTCCTTCTTTTCATGCGCGCTGCAAAGGCCTTTGTGAACTTCTCACAAGACGCAATCAGTGTTAACTCACCCCATGCACTTCAGCCAAGTGTGGCTGATATATTTCCTGAACAATTAACCGCCTATGATGGCGTAGTGGAAGGACTTGCGCACTATCTTTTGGGCTTCTTATTCCTCGCCCAGAAGCACATTGTTTTCCAAGTATTTGAGGATGAGGGTGAACCACTCATCCTCCGTATCCATCTACATCATTTCTTTCGGTGGTATGCTAGGCATGCTGATTTTTAATGGGATACATGGAAGCAAGATATCCTATTCTTCACTTGAGGCCCCTTTCGCCCATCTGTCTTCTTTGGCATTCAGCACTCTAGGGATCTGTGTAATTGTCATCTCGGTACCTTCAGCGTGTATTTCCTTGATGAGGGAGGTTATCTTGGTGAGTTATTGTCTCATGGCTTCTCTCTTGGCTTTGTATTCGCCTCCGAATTGTTTAACCACCAGTCCCGAGTTGCTAAATATATTGATGCATTTGGGCTTGAGGGCTTCAGTAATCTCTAGTCCAAAGATCAATGCTTCATATCCCGCCGCATTGTTGGAGGTGCTGAAGTCAAGCCTCCCCCTTCAACCCTTAAATAAAGATGCCTATGCCCACTCCCATGCTATTGGAAATAGCATCTATGAACATACGCCATGCAGCTTTAGAGCATTCCTTCGACGGTGGAGCCTCCTGCATGAAGTCCGCCAACACTTGGGTTTTCATTGCTGCTCTTGGTTTGAAGCGGACATCAAATTCTGAGAGCTTAAAGGACCATTTAGCGAGGCAGTAATCGCAAGGTTTTGACTCTATATATTTTGAGGGCTTATATTCGATGATGAAGCCAAAAACGTTGTTCCCCACCTTTCTACTGATAAGATAAAAGTTCAAAATATGAATAGGTGTTGTCAATACCACTTACCAAATAGAAAAATGGTGACCACTATAAGTATACAGTTTCGATGTAGTTTTAAAAGATATCTATCCCACAAGGAAGAAACCAGTTCTAAAAACAAACAAGAGTAACGGGGTAAATGAAAATATGGAATTTATATTGGAGGGGTTTAGATGATTGCCGGATGAATGAATAGATGTATGAACAGACTAGAGAAGATGTAAAATATAGATATATTCTTACGAACAAGTTTAATAGAGAAAAACATGCAAAATCATCAAGAATATTTCGTACACTAGATAACTTCAACAAATAAGGTTCTAGACACCCTAATATTCAATAATTCACCGCAGAGCAACACATGATAAGACTTTTCTAAATCTAGGGTAAATGAATTATGACACTTATAAGAACCTGGATAACTATATTACTATGCTTAGTATGGGTCGCTCTCACATAACCATATTTAGCAAGTTACCAATCCAAAAATGTTGGCTCACTAAACAACGTTATAATCATAGATCCAGTGATTATACACAATCTTGTTAACCCTGAAATCACTCTTAAAGTTAACTAGAAAGCATATAACTTGATTAATATAAATGACGCAAAACAAATTACTCGTTGTGACACATAGACATATCATAAACTTCAAAATAAAAAGTATAAGCAGAAAATAAAGTAAAGTTGTAAGGTATGCAAGTGAAAGCTAAAGCTGATCAAACCGTATCCACTCTTTAATGGGAGTCATCAATTCCCACAATTCCTACATCTACTTTGAATCTGTTCTCGACTTGTACAGAACCTCCATTAGGATGCTATTCTTTGTGAATCTCAAATAAAAGAATGTTGAAGAATGAAAACTTTTATTGATAAGTGCTTTGCAATTACCCTCATACAACAAACGCTCAAATTTGTGTAGAAATATAGTGATCGAAATAGGAATCCAATCACTTATACATTTTTCTCGCTAAGACTTTGAACGTAGAGAAATCTAGATGTTACACTCTCTATCTATACACGCACACTGTTATTCAATACCTCTAATCATGCCATAACCATGCACCACATGTACCACAAAATTTATTGAGTTTTGAATCCTATTTATAGAGTGTGAAGGGTTGCGTCTATCCAAATGAAGAGTCTTGTCCATTGGCAAAGAGTTACATCACTTCAATATGATTGGACATAAAGATTCATCCTCATCCACAATGGAAAGGCACCTTTTCATGATTGGTTGACTTTGAAAAGGTATCTTTTTTATTGGTAGTTGATGGTGGTTGAAGAAGGTTGACCATTCTTATCCGGTAGTTGAAAGAAGAGAAGAGTTTACCAAAAACCATCAAGGTCGTGACCGTGAATGTTTGTCGCAACCATGAATACTTGGTTAGCAACTTTCTATTGTGAAGGTTAACAAGTAGCGATCGCGATATATGTGTCATGATCGTGACATGCCTTTTTCACATGATTCCTCTTTGTGATTTCTACCGATCTTCAACATCTTTCATCCTTTGCCAATTCCTTAAGTTCCATGCATCTTTTTGCACCTTTTTAACTCTTTTTTATTAGAATTCCACTTTTGTTCATTTTACTTCCAAGATTTACCTAGTTTCTTCATTTGCATAAAAAATAACTACATACAACGTGAAATCTTTTATATGAAGTATAAAATGAATCAAAACCATATCATTTTATAACTAAAAATATCATGATAATAAGTGTAATTATACACTTATCACACTCCCACACTTAACTTTTACCTTGTCATCAAGGTAAACATAATAGAAGTGTATAAAATAATATTCAAGTTCGTACCTCATTCGGCGAAAGACTATTGTAGTGAGTACCACATTCCCATGTTGCATAAAGTTCAAGTAAAAGTTCAAAATTTCCCACAAATTAGAAATGTGCAATTTATATAGTTTAGTTGCATACCTTTGCTCTTAATGGAGGGTCAACCGAATCGCGTCTTCATATAAGTGTTATATGCTTACTCGAATATACCTTCTCTCACGTATAGTATAAAGTATAAAGGATAAAAGGTGCACACTTTGGAAAGTTTGATCTCAAGGCATTTTTAGGTGACCTAGGATGCTAAATATACTCTTAGTGGTTGCATTTTATGCTCCATACCACTCTCCCCTTTTTTTGGTGGTTGCATTTTATACTCCATACCACTTTCTCTCATTTTTTTTCTTTTAAGTATATGTTTTTGAAGTACAGATTTGTCTTTGCACCCATTTTTCATGCTATGCTTTCTTTTCTTTTTTCACTCATTGAATGATTGCAATTTCTGCTCCATACCGTTCCTCACCTTTACATAACTCATTGGTTATCCTCTCTTTCTTTTGATTTTTTTCTTTCTTAATACCCTCATCCTTTATTGATCACTTCCAAAGTATTATGGCTATAGTTTCCCAACACTTTAAACACACTCAATACTTGTAGGACTTATTCGAGAATAGCATATAAAACTCATAGTAAGAACGCTACTAGATATTACTCCACTTAAACTTATCGGTAGCATTAAACTAAAACTATACAAATTATACTAATTCATGTTGCATTGAAATGTATATCAAAACTTACTTAGAATATTGCTTTTCAATGTTACTCACAACTCATCCTTGCCAAATGCGAAATGTTGTGCGAAAATGCTCACACTCTCAACATGTGGTCATACTCGAAACATTTAGTTCGAAATATGCACGAACATCAAACTTGAAATACCTAACACTCAATATAACCTTGGAACATATGTTAGTATAGTATAGATATGGATAATATATAAATAGCATAAAATAAAGAAAATTTTTCAAATTCTTCGATTTTTTCAGTTTATTTAATTTTTTTGGATTTTCAGGATTGTTTTATAAATGCTCCCCCATACTAAGGAACACAATGTCCTCATTGTGGAAGACTTTATTAAAATTGAAAATCTAAACTTAATCACACACAACTGAAAAGAAAGTAAAATAAAAGAAAAAGAATTTGAACCCGTTTTATTCATCTGAACTTGAATCTGGAGGACTTGGTGAGATTTCCAAATTCTTCATTCTGAAGTATGTATTCAACTTGCGGTTCAATGAAATGTTGGATTTTGTTAGTTGATGAACATCTTGCTGTATGGAGGCAATGTCTAGGCATGCTTGGTCGACATCTTTCACGAACTTTCCTCGCCAAGTATCATGTGTAATTTGGAAGGCTTGTCTTGAACCACTACTTCCGAATTGAACTTCTTCAACATCTTCATCTTGTTGGTTTTCTCGAGAAGTAGATCCATCTATCGGTCTAAGCTTCCTTACCCTTACTCCATATGGTAGAAATGTAAATTTTCCTTCGTCTTCTTTGACTAGTCCTGCTCTCTTCATATATACTCCTCCCATAAAGATAAATTTCTCTCTTGGACTATATTGATATGGTAGTTGGTTCTTTGCACCCAAATCGTATTTGCACCTCCAACTCTAGCCTATTTCTGTGTAGTCAAACTAGTGATGTACTCCAAAATATACATCAGAACCTTCGATTGTAATTGCGAAACTACGCACTCCAATATTACCAAATCTTTCATCAACACTTTAGTAGTTTCATGTCAGAAGAAAAGACTTTGAGAAATAAACTTATGAAGGTATAGAAGACTGTTGCTCCGAATATTCTTGTTGGATGAGTTTTTGACATCGTATCGATCCAATCCCGTTAACTCAGTCCAAATATCCGTTAAATCATAATCTTCATCTTTTTCAATCTCCTCATTTGTTCCTCCAAAATCAAACCATTTGATTAAATCCATCAATATTAACTTATATTCTTCTCCTCCTATGAGCGGGTGACACGGAGCGGTGGGCCGAGAGTGAACGATGATGAGAGGTGCGATCCACTGGGGTGTTTAAAAAGTACCGGGTCAGGGACCTGGAAGGTTTGGATAGAGAAAGCGAAAACATTTTAGATGGGTCAAACCCGAATCTGCCGTCTCTTAGTGGGGAATTGCCACTTGGATCAGCTCTTTCTAAGAATTAGAGTCCTGTGAGGCTTAACGTCTAGGGGATGGCCCACTAAGACATAGAGATTCAGGTTCGGGATAAGTTGCTTATTTCTGATTGGATCACATTATATTACATCTATAGAAAACTGTATTATCTTAATTGTGCATATTTGCACTTAATTCATTTTTTGAGTTATATGCATGATTCACGTATATTTGAAAGCGATAAACCATCCATAAAGCAGTAAATAAATGCGGAAAGTAAATGTGGAAAATAAAGATTACAAAAATTACAAAACTTGGGGGATGCAACCGCCCGCCTAATCTATTAATTACAATTCCCGTAAAAATAATATTTGCAATACCCAAAGGAAAATAAAATCCTACGCATACATCTAATCTACATCCATAAAGGTTAGCATGAGATATGGCACATATGTTCGATTTGATTTTGAGAAGGCCCGTGTGGTGTAATTAAAACATCGATGATTTAAAGTTATTAATTTAAATGAAAATGGTTCATTTTTATTTACATGTATGTTGGTCAATTTATAAGTGAAAATGACCGCATGGTAAAATGTGAGACATGTTATCCGGGAATAATTTGTATTCCCTTCATGGGGGTAATCTAACATAAATAAAAATTAAAAGAAATAGAAGAAGATAAATATTACAACTTTACAATAGTAATAGATAAGATAATTCCTAGGTCCACAAATAAAACCAGAAAAAGATGAAACAGACGAGAGCACGGAATCTGCAATTCTAAGAACTCAAAGGCTTACTCTTTCGGTGTGAATCCACTTCGACGTATCCGTATGATCCCCGGGAGTGTTCCTCGTTTGTTTTGATTTAGTTGTGGTTTAATTGAAAAATAAGTATTTATTTATCCAGAAGATAATCACACTCGAGTTCTAAATTTGTTTTAGACCCGAGAATATCTGAGGATTTAAGAAGAAAAGTAGATGAATAAAAGTTTTGAGAATAATTAAAAGTTGGAATCCAAATGTGTTTTGGATCCAAGAAAATATTGGAAGAAATTAAAGAATATTTTTTGTAGCGTTTGTCAGTGTTTTTTTCTTTCTAAAGAGAAGAATTTTCTCTGAAATTTCGAGCCCCCCTCAATCCAAAAAGGTCCGACTATTTATAGGAAAAAAATCCCGATCCCTAGGTGATGCAAGCCCTGGATCTGGTTTTCCTCGATGTTTTTGCATTTTTTATGTATTTTCGTATTTTTTTAATTAATTTCTGAATTAAAGGAAAAAAATAGAAAATTCCTTATAAATTCAGAGATGAGGAGGACTCCCATTTGAAGATCATCGGACGATCGAAAATCGTCTGATTCAAGGATAAAAATCCCGAAAAGCCATCATCATTGAACGCGTGAGCTAGTACAAAATTCCATACTCACAGTTGCCCCCCGTGTGATAATTTCTTGTTGTATAACTAGTATGATCACACAAAATGAGCATAGGGATAGAGAGAATACCTGACCAGTGTGGTTGGTGACTTCTTGTTCCCAATTATTGATAACATAAGCCTTCCTTTCTAGCATTATATCTTCATAGGGTTGTCCGTTTATTTCTTCAGAATCTCTCAGGTACTTGGTGCCCCTCGTGGGAGGGTCGACCATTTCTTTCTGTGGCGTCCCTTTAGTGGTTGGCAACCGTTTCATTCTTCGGTTGATAAATGAGACTGTTTCTTTCTTCAACTATCGAGATAACGGTTTCCTTCTTCGGTTATATTTTATATTTCCTTAATAGGATATTGACTTGCTTCCTGTGATAAATCAGAGAAAAATGTGTAATGTTAATACATTTTGTAATGCATGTTTTAATTATTTGATTGAGTTTTATGCGAAGCAAAAATTTTTGCCCCTTCAATCAAAAATTAAAACATGTGGAATAAATGAGTTTGATAAGAAATTGAAGGGTGTCCCGAAAACTGCTCCGTTGTTTAGGAGGCTTTTATGGTGTTGCAATGTTGCAAAACCTAAATAGGCTTGAATTGACTTTAGGCTTGAGTGGGCCATTGTCTTGTTTGTAGGTTCCTCATGTCTTATTTGCTAGGACAGTGTTGTCCCGATTTGGCATCGTCTTTACCTATAAATAACGTGATGTGTATGTAACGTATGCATGTTTTAATGCAAGAAGTGTACTTTCAAATCACTTATCAATAAAAGTTTTCATTCTTCAATATTTGTTTGTTTGATATTATCAAAGAATAACATCCTAATGGAGGTTCTGTACGGGCTGAGACCAAATTCAAAGCAGATGCAGGAATTGCGGGATTGATGACTCTCATTAAAGAGTGGATACGGTTTGATCAACTTTAGCTTTCACTTGCATACCTTACAACTTTGCTTTTCTTTCTACTTGTACTTTCTATTTCGAAGTTTATGATATGTCTATGTGTCATAATGCGTATTTCATGTTAAATCTTTTATATTAATCAAGTTATATGCGTTGGAGTTAATTTTAAGAGTAGTTTCGAGGTTAACAATATCGTGTATTATCACTGGATCTATGATATAACTCTCTTTAGTGAGCCAACATTTTTAGAATGGTAACTTGCTAAATGTGGCTATGTGAGAGTGACCCGTACTAAGCATAATATTAACGTTGTCTAGGTTTATATAATTGTCTTAATTCGTTTGCGCTAGGTTTAGAAAAGTTATTTCATGTGTTGTTCTACGGCGAATAATTAAACATCTGGATATTTTGAACCGAGTCTGTTAGATTAGTTTAGTGAATCGTAACATCTTTGTTGAACTTGCATGTTTTATCTGCTATCCTTATTTCGTAGGGAAAATCTATATATTTAGATTCTCTAATCTTTCATATCTATATTTACTCATTCTTCTAACCCTCCTATCCAAAATATCAAATCTATTTTATTTTCTTTATTCTATCTTCCCTGTTGATCTTTAGAGCTAGTCCTTCCCTATAGGTTCGATATCTTTTAAAACTTATGTATACTTGTAGTTATCATCATTTTTCTATGTCGATAAGTGGTATTGACAACACCTATACTTTACGTGAACAAGTTTTTGGCACCATTAATATATAGCCAAACTCTTTGCGAAAAAGTTATTAAACTTATTAGTAGAAAAGTGGTGAACAGTGCACCGTCCGGAAGCTTGGTTATCATCTCTAGTAGACTTAAGCGAGCCCAAAGCCTGACTTGTGTGGTTATCCAACGCCCATAGTAGGATTTGAAGCTCTCACCTTGCTCTTGCCTTATAGCCTCTAGATGTTGCATTATGGTTTCCATTTGAGAGTTGAAATCATAATGCCCCATCATAGCCTGAGCAAGGCTATTCCAATCAGTGGCTATGTCTAGTGGAAGGTTGCTGTACCATTCATTGACTGGATGGCCCAAGGTGATAACAAAGAGCTTTGCCATCATTAATTTGTTGATCCTTAATGCCCTTATCACTGTTTGATAATGCGTTAAATGAGCACACAGGTCACCAGATCCAACATACTTTTCAAACTGCTGCATTACGAAGTTTGGGGGCAAGCTGTCTTCATCCCTGATTATCAGTTGTGCCGAGTATGAATTCATGAGTTGGTGACCGTGAGTGGCCAAGAATTATTGCCATCATTCTGCCATTCCTGGTAGTTGGAGAATGGCGTTCCCTGTGCTTGGATAAGAGCCATATTTCCCTAGGGATATGCCAAAAAATTGGGCAGTTGAGGTACTTGGAATTGTGAGGCAACTGATGTACTCCAGCCAGGAATAGGCTATTGGGTCATTGCTTGGTAAAAAGGCCCTGACGCTAATGCCGGTTGCCCCATTTATCCCGGGAAGAATTGGGAAGGATTGGCAAATTTATATCCTGGCTGTCTAATCTGAGCTTGGTTCAGCTAACTTCGTCCTGCCCTGAACTGATAAAAGGTAGTTGGGGGCACCATGTGTGAGGTGGGAGGTCCCCCTGTTTCAGGCCATCTAGTTGGATCGTTATTGTTAAGGGTAACCTTCGGGTTGGATACCACATTTTAAGCTCTCTCGGTATGTTGGCGAATGAGAGATGCTAGCTGTTCACTGTTGGCAAAGGCATTCAAGGAAGCTGCTATCTCAGAGCTCACAGACAATTGATTTGTCTGCTGAGAGTTTTATCCCATAAGAATAGGGTGATCCTCCCCCGCGCCTTCTCCTTGTGGATTGGCCATGAAAGACGTACGTCAAACTGAATCTGAATTAGAACCCGAGTCCTCACTTGAGTCAGTGTACAGAATCCCCTCCAGATTGGCCATAATTGGAAAAATGCGGTCCAGGCGGCGAGCAGGCCTCTTCCAAGCCCCTTTGATACACGAGCAGAATATTAGACCATGCATGTAAGATTCGTGATGTAGTGACATATTTAATGTTATGTCTGCATTCACAAGGGATTAGCATGCCATGATGTGAAATAACATGTATATCAATCCATTTGAAACAAACAAGTTAGTCGTTAGGTAAAATGAAAACATGAGGAAATGAAAATCCAACACCGGGGGTTGGATTTGAGATTTGTACAATATCTGTGAGACATTGCAATATGAGTGGTGTAAGTGAGGTGAACAAGTTAATCATGTGGTAATAGGTCAAAAGTTTGAGATTTCGTACTACGACTAGGTCTCATGAGGGGGTCAAAATTATTTTAGGTGAGCAATGCAGCGTACCCTAATGAAATGAAAACAACTACTGTATGTAGCTATCTAATGAATGATTTGGTTAATTTTACCCAATTAGGGCGGAGTTTTGGATGCCTATGTGGTCATCCATATTTGAGGGTATATGGTGATCCATGAATTATTACCCTATGTGGGTGAATGATTCGGGTATGAATCGTATACCCTTGAAGATTTGGTAAGGTAAGACTTTTGAAGTAAGTTTGCCCCGTGTGGCCTTAGGTTAGGACATCAACTGGGATATCCTTTAATGTGGGAAATGGTTTGGGTAAGTATTTTCCTTGTTTGGGCTTTTGGTGTGTATAATTGCCCCGGAAGGGCTGTGAGTTGGATGTCGAGTGGACATCTCATAGGTAACATGTGGGATATATTATTGCCCCTTGTGGGCTGAGTGTCGGATGTCAAGTGGACATCACATAGTAAAATTTGACCATGCACGAGTAGAATAATAGACCATGCATGTAAGATTCGTGATGTAGGAAATGTGTGAGATATTTAATGTTATGGCTGCATTCACAAGAGATTAGCATGCCATGATGTGAAATAACATGTATATCAATCCATTTGAAACTAATAGGTTAGTCATTAGGTAAAATGAAAACATGAGGAAATGAAAATCCAATACCGGGGGTTGGATTTGAGATTTGTACAATATCTGTGAGACATTGCAATATGAGTGGTGTAAGTGAGGTGAACAAGTTAATCGTGTAGTAATAGGTTAAAAGTTTGAGATTTCGTACTACGACTAGGTCTCATGAGGGGGTCAAAATTATTTTAGGTGAGCAATGCAGTGTACCCTAATGAAATGAAAACAACTACTGTATGTAGCTATCTAATGAATGATTTGGTTAATTTTACCCAATTAGGGTGGAGTTTTGGATGCTTATGTGGTCATCCATATTTGAGGGTATATGGTGATCCATGAATTATTACCCTATGTGGGTGAATGATTCGGGTATGAATTGTATACCCTTGAAGATTTGGTAAGGTAAGACTTTTGAAGTAAGTTTGCCCCGTGTGGCCTTAGGTTAGGACATCAACAGGGATATCCTTTAATGTGGGAAATGGTTTGGGTAAGTATTTTCCCTGTTTGGGCTTTTGGTGTGTATAATTGCCCTGGAAGGGCTGTGAGTTGGATGTCGAGTGGACATCTCATAGGTAACATGTGGGATATATTATTGCCCCTTGTGGGCTGAGTGTCGAATGTCAAGTGGACATCACATAGTAAAAGAACCAAAAAATATGTTTGCCTTGTACGGGCTAGTAGTCGGATGTCAAGTGGACATCTAGCTAAAAAGGGGTAAGTTATGTTTCATGATTCTAAGTGGTTTTATGTTGTCCTAGGATGACATGATCTCGAGTGTCATCTAACTCTAAGTGTTTGTGACGCTGATTTGGCATGATGATGAGAAGATGCTATGTTACATCATTTTAATATTATGAGTGTGTGCTCGAGTGTCTGCACTGAGATTCATGGTTAGCATGACATTTGTACAATAATAAATATAGAGCACATGGCTTGCAACGTCCAAGCTTCCAACCTATAACTCCCACGTGTAGGGTCTTTGGCTAGTCTCTATCCTAAGTTTGGTTCATCTTAGCACCATGAAGATACTAAAGAGTGCACCTGTAATAAAAATATAATGCATGGTCATTTGTTGGGTAGCACCCTAGGGAAAATGCCTATGGTTATTTACATGAGGTTTACATATACCTAGGTTGTTGATGTAGAAGGTTCTTGTTGCTCTAAAATACACTCGAAGCATCTCCCAAAATGGGTTGAGGGAGGTACATGCAATATGGCAACAAGTGCTCCACTCGCTTAAGTACTATCTTTTCTCAGGGAGGCAGTTAGCATAAGAGAGAGTTTTGCAGTAGTAGGGTACCTCAATCTTACGGGGCTAATCCCTTCTATTACAATGCGAAATTATGAATATGCCATAATTAAGAGAAAACGGAATAACGTGATCGATAATTTTTGGCACTTATCCAAAATCTAAAATCTTTGAAAAAACAAATTTTCAGAAAAAATCCCTAGCAGTGTCACCACTGGAGGGAGCGACATGGAGCGGTGGGCAGAGAGAGCAAGATGATGAGAGGCGTGGTCCACCGGGGTGTTTAAAAAGTACTGGGTCGGGGACCCGGAAGGTTTGGATAGAGAAAGCGAGAACATTTTAGATGAGTCAAACCTGAATCCGCCGTCTCTTAGTGTGGAGTCGCCACCTGGATCAGCTCTTTCCAGGAATCAAAGTCCTGGGAGGCTTAACGTCCGGGGGATGGCCCACTAAGACACAGAGATTCTGGTTCGGGATAAGTTGCTTATTTCTCATTGGATCATATTATATTACTTCTATAGAAACCCTTGTGCATATTCGCACTTAAGTCATTTTTCAAGTTATATGCATGATTCATGTATATTTGAAAGCGATAAACCATCCATAAAGTAGTAAATAAATGCGGAAAGTAAATGCTGAAAAATAAATATTACAAAAATTACAAAACTCGAGGGAGGCAATCGTCCGCCTAATCTATTAATTACAATTCCCGTAAAAATAATATTTACAATAACCGAAGGATAAAATTCTAGGCATACATCTAACCTGCATCCACAAAGGTTAGCATGAGATATGACACATATGTTCGATTTGATTTTGAGAAGGCCCATGTGGCCTAATTAAAACATCGACGATTTAAAGTTATTAATTTAAATAAAAATGGTTCATAAAAGTTATTAATTAAAATATCCATACTTATTTTGTTGGTTGACCAACTTGTTCTTCCCTTTAGTTGCTGCAGACTTTTTAGGAGCCATTGATTTCAAGAAAGAAAGAATTGTGTTTGATTTGGAAAACAAAGAAAACTTGTTTTTGCAAAGGATTGAGTTTGTGAAAAAGAGTTATTGTGAAAAAAACTAGGAAAAGTGGTTATTTATATAGAAAATAGGGCTTTAATTGCTTTTCCAATGGATATATATCAAATATAATCGTTAAAATATAGCTGTTACAATAATAACTGTTGTACAAATGGCACAAGTCACGATCGTGAAGGTTAGTCGCGATCGTGACTCTCTCTTATACAGAAACAGAGAGTTCAGACCATATTAATCACGAGCACGATACAGGTCGCTGTCGCGATATGCCAAAATCCAAAACTTTTGTTCTTTTCTTTTATTTGAAAACCTATACTAATACATAAAAACAAATAAAAATATACTACTATATTATACTATATATATTTTAGGTAAATATAAGAGATTTAAGTATCGATGGAGTTTTTCAACCCCTCGACTTCATATTCATGGATGAAATCTAACTTAACAACTTCTTGAATGCAAGCATCAATCAAGTCAAGTTTCATGCAAATATCCTCATCCATTAGATATTTATCAGCTTTATTTATGTTAAAGTCAACTGTATCATCACCTATCCTTAACTTAATTTTACCTTCCGACACATCTATCAATGCTTTGCCAGTATGCATAAAAGGTCTTCCTAAGATTATAGGACATTTTTCATCATATGCAAAATCTAGCACAACAAAGTCTGTTGGGAAAATAAATTTATCCACTTTAACTAGAACATCCTCTATTATGCCATAAGAACATTTAATAGACTGGTCAGCCAATTGCAAGACCATATTTTTCCTTTTAACTTCATCATCAAGCTTCAACTCTTTAAAGATCGATAAAGGCATAAGGTTTATACTAGCCCCAAGATCACATAAACATTTTGAAAAAGAAATGTTTCCAAGTTTACACGGAATTGTGAAAACTTCCTGGATCTTTAAGTTTAGTGGGCATTGTAGCAATTATTATTTTGCTACAATCATCAGTTAAAGATAATTTTGATATTCCTTCTAAACTACGTTTATGAGATAAAAGTTCTTTAATAAACTTACCCTAGTTAGCAATTTGAATGATGGCTTCAATGAATGAGAGAATGATTTGTAGACCTTTAAGTTTGTTGATGAACTCAATGAATTGTTTATCCTCATTCTTCTTGTTCATTCTTTGTGGAAATGGTAGTTGAGGGGGATTAACCGTTCCGGATTTAGGTTGTTCATCCTCTCCTGCTTTATCATTTGATTTACTCGGATATTCATCTGGTACTTCAATAACATTATTAGCAAGCATACCCGAAGGATTTGGTTTGTCTAGTAATTTGCCACTACGAAGGGCTATAGCATGCACATTTTCATTAGGATTTCCTTCTGTGTTACTAGGTAAATGGCCTTTTCCTCTAGATGGAATAGCACTCGCTAATTGACCAACATGTATTTCCAAATTATAAATAGAATATGATTGATTCTTAAACATTTGATCCTTCTTATTTTCTATCTTTTTGTAACATTCCTCAATCTCTGATTATTTATTACAAACTCCTTCCAAAAACTTATCTATTTTACTTGTTAACTGTCCTATTCTATTAGTACTCTGATAATTCTTTTGTTGATTATCACCATATTTCCAATTAGAACTCCTATAATTATTTCCATTATTGCACATTATTGCTAATCATTTGAAGTAATTATGGCTTGATTTCAAACTGATTTGCTCCAAAGGGTGGTCTAGCAATTCCTTGATTGTTACCATTGATGGTCGGAATGACATATTCCATGAGCCTTAGTTGAGGTGGATCTGGAACTGGACCTTGAACTTGTTCTTGATTTTCAGCCATCCTTCTTCCTTGTCTCTTATTTCTCCATTTCCTTGTCGTATCAAATAGTTTTATTTCTAATTTGAAAGACGCCAAACTTTCTCCCGAACTACGCGTACTTGGCATGCACAAGTTAGAAAGAAAACTCAATGAATAAGCAAGAAAAATATGTTAATGACAATATATAAACACGTAAAACTAAAAACAAAAATAAAAATAAAAATAAATAAATCTATTGACACAAAAATATAATTGCCCATTCTCCGGTAATCTAATCTCTAGAACGCACTTGCCTTCCCCGGCAACGGCACTAAAAACTTGATCGCAAGGTTTTGACTCTATTTATTTGTAGGGCTTATATTCGGTGATGAAGCCAAAAACCTTGTTCCCCACCTTTCTACTTATAAGATACAAGTTCAAAATATGAACAGGTGTTGTCAATACCGCTTATCAAATAGAAAAATGGTGACCACTACAAGTATACAGTTTCGATGTAGTTTTAAAAGATATCGATCTCACAGGGAATGAACCAGTTCTAAAGACCAATAAGAGTAACAGGGTAAATGATAATATGGAATTTATATTGGAAGGGTTTGGATGATAGATGAATGAATGGATAGATGTATGAACAGACTAGAGAAGATGTAAAATATAGAGATATTCCTACGAATAAGTTTAACAGAGAAAAAAATGCAAAATCATCAAGAATATTTCATGCACTAGATAACTTCAATAAATAAGATTCTAGACGCCCTAATATACAATAATTCACCACAGAGCAACACATGAGATGACTTTTCTAAATCTAAGGTAAACGAATTATGACACTTATAAGAACCTAGATAACTATATTACTATGCTTAGTATGGGTTGCTCTCACATAGCCATATTTAGCAAGTTACCACTCCAAAAATGTTGGTTCACTAAACAGCGTTATAATCACAGATC
>CATIWQ010493795.1:0-23510 GCA_949673415.1 Euphorbia schlechtendalii
CAATACATGTTCTGTTTTACATGAACCGAAAGGTCATGTTCTGTTTTACATGAACCGAAAGGTCATGTTCTGTTTCACATGAACCGAAAGGTCATGTTCTGTTATATGGACTGAAAGATCACCAAATTGTTTATAAGGCTGGCCAGCAAATCATTTGTTAACTATTATATTTCACATGTATCCCGGGGTAATAGTTTGGCTGGAAATGTCACAACAAATAATAAACGACTCATGCATTAAGATACAAGTCTGAATATCCATTAAATGAGTAAATATGTAACTGCCTTCTAGCGAGTCGTGCCTCGCTAGATATCGGCGAGGCAGGCTCCGGATCCTATTTTCAGTGGTGTTTTCGAATTTTTTTTGTGTATTTTTATATTTTTTTAAATTAATCTCTGAATTAAAGTCCTTTTAAATTCAGCGACAAGGAAGACTCCCATATGAAGATCGTCGGACGGTCAAAAAAAGTGTGATTCGAGGATAAATATCCCGAAAAGCCATCATCATTGAACGCGCGAGCTGGTACAAAATCCCGTGCTCACATGCGCCTCTCTATCATATCGGATTTCTTGAAGATAAACGAGTTTTTGAAGCATTGGATTAACGAATTAATCTCATGCCTCAACGTTCGAAATCTCTGTCTCTAAACGTCCTGGAACTTGTTTCAAAAGAGCAAATTCAAAAGATTTGAAGAGAAGAGAAATTGAGGAAGCTATTAGGACGAGAAATTTGCAACGGCTACTTTCAAGAACTTCAAATATAAATAGAAGATTGAAGCATACGTTCAAACTTTGTGAATAATCTCGAATTTCTTCAGGAGCTAAAACTCTGTTCAATCAATCCCTACTTTCAGAAATTCCAACTCTATCAATCAATCAAACACGAATTGTCAAAATCTGTTTGTAATAGAGAGATAGCACTTAAGATTTAACATTGTAAAGGATTCAAAGAATTTTATAAGTTGAAATCTAAGTGACAGTTTAGGAAGGGTACCTAAACTGTTTTTTAGAGGTAGTTAGAAAGAAATGTACTTTCTGTAATCTTGTCTACCCGCTGTAAAGGCTTCTCCATCTATGGAAGGAAGGATAACAGAGCAACTATATTCCACAAACAACCATCTTTAAACCCCAACCCCCCAAACTCCTTAGGTTTACAAACCAAAATCCAAGCCACATTATGCATCTTTCGCTAACCCTCTCTATCACCCCAAAGGAAATCTCAAACAAGCCTATCAATCTCCTTAACAACAGAAGTAGGAATGCAAAAGACATCATCCATTAAGCCCTAATGCCAAAAACTACACTATAAATGAGCTGAATTCTAACAACAAAGGAAAGTTGCCTAGACCCCCAATTAGAAATGAGTTTACAGATCTTGTTAACCACAATTGCACAATCATGCTTTTTCCATTTGTTAGGCTTAAGGGGAAAACCCAGGTAAGTCAAGGGAAAAGAGCCCTCACTAACACCAGAAAGACTCAAGATATGATGCTTAAAACCCTCCTCCACCCCGCAAACAAATAAGTAAGATTTCCCTTGATTAAGCCCAGGACCAGAGGCATCTAGAAAAAGATTAAGACCCTAAAGCATAGATCCAAAAGAAGAGGCATTGGTTTTGCATAAAAGGATTAAATCATCAGCGAAACACAGAGAGTTCAACTTAATAACTCGACAGCCCAGATGGAAATCAAGACCACACAAATTGGACTAATAGAGAAGGACCCGAGAAAGATAGTTCATGACAATAACAAAGGGGACATAAGACCCCCTTGTCGAAGCCCTTTTCTACCCTGAAACTCACCTATATTCTACCATTGAGCAACAAAATATAATGGGAACATTTTAAGCAAGACATGATCCAGCTTATGAATTTAGAAGGGAAAGACAAGGCAATTAGAAGTTCCTTAACAAACCTCTAAGAAACAATATCATAGGCTTTACTTATATCAAATTTTAGAAATCATCTAGTAGAAATATGTTTCCTATTGTAGAATAATAAAATATCTTGGAAAATCAAAATATTATGGACCAAAGACCTCCCTTTCACAAAATGCCCCTGATTTTCATTAACAATGGAAGGTAAGACAACACTAAGCCTCTTACAAATAAGATTAGAAATACATTTGTACAAAGTGCTATAACAAACTATGGGTCTGAAATCTTTAGCAGAAGAGGGGCTATCAATCTTAGGAATAAGTACAAGAAGAGTAGAAGAGAACGATTTAGGTAACTTACAAGTTGAAAAGAACTTTGAAACTGCTACAACTACATCACCCTTAACAGAATCCCAAGAAGCCTTGAAAAACCAGAGCCAAACCCATCCAAGTTAGGACTTTTAGCACTCCCAATACTGAACAAAGCTTCTTTAATCTCACAGGTGGAGAAAGGTTTAATTAAATTGATTTGCTGCTCAACAAACAGAATATTACCCATAGCAATATACTTCCCTTTAACCTTCCCCGTAATAGGACATTTGGTTTCCCATAAAACACTTTAAATGACTAAGAAAGTGATTAACAATCAACTGGAAGTCATCAACTCTAGTCCCATTATCAACAAATCAAAGAATACTATTCCTTGCCCCTCTACTTTTCATAGCCGAATGGAAATACCCAGTGCAGTCATCCCCCATTTTAAGCAAAGTCAGCTTACTTTTGTAGTGTAAAAACTTCTCATAGGCAAGAGAAGCAATATTCAAATGAACCAGAGCCTCTCTTTCTTGTAAAATAAGAGACTCATTCAAAAGGTCTCTTTGGTGTAAACCTCCAACTGAAGAAACAACAACAAGTGCTTGTTTTTATTTGGACACCACATCACCATAAACCTCATTATTAAATCTGCGAAGAGACTGCCTCAACCGCGACAACTTAGCAGCCAAATTACAATTACATCAATTAGACCTATTATTAATAAATTACAAAAATATCTAACAAAATTATATCAATTTGAATTAACTATAATATAAATACAAGATAGCTATAAATTAACTATAAAATGAGATTTTTTATATAAAAATAACCATAAAATAACTATAAGGTAACTATAAGATAAATACAACATGCGATTTGTTATATTAAAAAATCAAAACATAGAAATAAACTAAATACTCATAAATATAACACATATACATCAATTAGACATAGAATGAATAAATTATTATAAAATAATGATAAAATAATTACAAAATTACGTTGATTTAAAATAACTATAAGATTACTATGAGATAACTATAAATGCGACCAGAAAATTATAAGATAACTACAATGTGGTAGAAATAAAATTTCAAAACCTTGACAATACATTTTTGAAATTAAAATAAGTATTAGATAAAATAATAATTATTTATGTTAAACATTGTATTTTAATGTATTTTTCAACATTTTATTGATAACCAGAGGGAGTTATATTTAAAATTTATGAAATTATTACAGTATAATGACTGCAAATATTAATTACGATATTTATTAGGAATAAAATCCAAGATTACAGAGGGTAATAAGCAAACCACCTATCAACCATTGCAAGACATTCTTTAGGTCTGTATTCTGGAGCAGTATGACCACCTCCCTACACGCAAATTTTTAAAAAAAAACATTAATAATTATGTATTAATTAATTTTCTCATCAATTAATACTCTTTCCGAATCTAGAAAGACTCTAATCATAATCATAAAGCCCTATTCACTTTACCTTCAATCCAGTTCAGTTCAGTTCAGTTAAAGTCTATTAAGTTCAATTCAATTCTATAAATTTTTATTTTAATAATTAATAGTAATAATAAGAAAAAGAAAAATGACAAAAATATTAATATAGAAAAATTATTATTATTTAATGTAGTTTACATTGATTATAAATATAGTAAAAATAACTTTTAAATAGTGATTATTACTAGTTTTATTGCTATAATAATATTATTAATGTAATTATAATATAATAATATTTTTATTTATAATCATGGTATTGATTAATTAGAAAATGTGATATGGGATAATAAAACAAAAATATTTATTAAGTTAAAAACTATTACATTTTTCTAATTCAATAATAAATGATAATTTGAATACAAACTATAATATTATAATAATAATTATTAGTTCACGTATAATTGTAATAATAATTATTATTTGAAAAGAGAAATTTTAATTAAATGGTTTTACGTATTATAACAATTTTTTTATTAATGGTCTTAAAATTATTTTATTAATTAGTTTATATAGGTAATTATTAATAATATTATTTATAATGATTAGTATTAATAATTTATTTATTTTTTATATTTATTGGTTTTTACTATTATTTTAATAATTAGTATTAAATTCAGGATCATTAAGTTCAGTTAAGTTAAGTTCAGTTCAGGTCCATTAAGTTCAGTTAAGTTTAATTCAATTCAATTAAGTTCAGTTCAGGTTTTAAAAGTTGAAAAGAACAAGATCTAAGTTTTTCATTAGAATCAAAAAAATATTTATTGCATCACTAAAATGATTAATTTATTATATATTTTTTATTATGGATTTCTCTTTCTTCCGTATTACTACAATACCTTGTAATTTTATAGTATATACTTATTCTTTTTCCAAGTTAATACAAGATCAAATTTGAAGAAAATGATTAAATTTTGTATTGATATTTTAAAATGATAAACAGGAAGAAATATTAAATGTTAAGTAAAATGACAATATTTTATCATAAAATGTACGACAATTGGAAATAAATTAATACTTCCTCTGTCTATTAAATATTATCGTTTTAAGTAATTCACAATTTTTAAGATAAAAATAACCGAATGAGGTGATTTACTAGTTTACCATTTTATAAATGTCCTACTTTATTTTCAATACTTCATTAATATGTTTAAATATTGATTCCTATAATCTTCTCATCCTGTTATTGGAGATTAAAATATGGTTATCTCGAAAGCTGAATAAATTAATAGGGGTAGGAATGAAGAATTTAAAAAAAAATACATTGAAAATACAAAATGATAACAAAAAAAAAAATATCAACATCCTTCTAAAACAAAGATATTTAATAGGCGGAAGGATAATTAATTACCTTCACAGTTGCAAATGTTAAGCGATACCCCTTATTACTGTACTGCATTGTGTACCTACAAACAATTAACCAGTGCACTGTAAATATAGTACTATTTTTCATTTATTACTTAACTAATTAATTAGTAAGAAAATTTAAATTGATTTACAAATAATTAGCGAGGGGCTTAAAAGTTGATTAAATAAAGACCTAATGTATCGGGTGATATCTTAAATTGGTCCAAAAAATCTAATGTCCTGAATTTCGGAAATAATCTCGTAGCTTATTCATCTTTCAAAAAGTGTATAGAATAACTTCTTAAACACCATGTGTCAATTTCTGATTGGTTTGACTTTTTAAAAATGTTTCTTCTTTCCAATCGAAAGTTGACAAGTGGCGTTAGGAAGCAAAGTGGTTTACTTTTTGAAAGTTGAAGTAGTTACGATATCACTTTAAAAATTCAGGAAGCAACAGATTTTTGGGAACAACTGAGGGGCACCTTCCAATGCATTAACCTTAAATATATAACTAAATAAAATAATGAGTGGCTTGTTCAATTACGTTTAATTAAATACAAACAATAATTCCCATCTATCATGTAGAATCTAATGTTCTGGAATCATAGACTCAATATAATCACTAGACTAAGATATTTTTATGCATCAAGAAATAGTTAAAAGCAAATATTATCAACATATAATTTTTTATATAACAACAAACAAACAGTGACCGTTAAAAGATCTCAAGTTCAAGTTACATATGAAAGAAAATTCTCCTTCATGTTTGATATAAGCACAAGTAAGGTTCTGTTCTCTTCAACTACAATTCAATTAAGTTAAGTTAAGTTCAGTTAAGTTCAACTATGTGTAGTTATTTTCACCAAAAAAAACTATGTGTAGTTATAAATTTACACTGAAATGAGTTTAGTTCAATTAGGTTCAGTTTAGTTCAATTAAATTAAGTTTAGTTAGTTCAGCTTTCAGAAATTGAAGAGAACATAGCCTAATTCTTTGATGTTTAGGAAGACATGGTTCAATTTATATTCATCTTTGATTATAACTGTTATTTGACTCTGATAATTATAATATGCACGTGTGTATCTCTTTCAGTAAAAATTATGAGCGCAATCGCACGAGTTAACCGCTAAAACAAGCAATAGTCGCTAAAACGAAAAGAATTTACCCAGCAACTTGACCATCAACAAACCATGGTTGCCAATCAGAAGCAATAGATAAGTTGAGAGATTCAATCCAAGTGGTAGTGCCAACATATGAAATCGCCATGTCATGATCTCCACTGCTAAACCGCATATATATAATGAATTAAATTATACAAATTTATATATATTTTAGTATATAATAAACTAATTATCAAAATGTCCATAAAATTAAATTAATTTATTACCTGTAAATTAGAGCTTGCAATCCTGTGTTGGTGAAATTATGGTGATAATTAATCACACTTTTAATATTGGAGTTGTATGCAGAGGCTAGACTGAAGTTGCATCTTATCCATTCTGTTTTTGTTCCCTGAATTAACAAGAAAACAATATTATTTTTATTTCTTTTCATGATTTAAGGAGTTGCGATAATTGTTCGATAACAAAAATAAAATAGTAGTTGTTTTAAAGTAAGTATATAGACCTCACGAATGTGCAAAGCTTTTTGGACAAGTCTATTGTTGGCCCAACTGAAAGAATATAAATAATCATATTCCTGAAAAAGACAAGATAAGCAGAAATAAAAATAAAATCATATACAAAATTTATAATGTAACAGACGAAATAAGTTAACAAAAATAAAATACCCGACACCAAGATTCAGGAATATTCTGAAGCTGAATATTCATAGAATATGAACCTCTGAGAGCAATTGGATTCCATTTCAATGCCAAAGGTTTTGGAGAAAGTCTACTACAATCGGGTTCCAATATTTGTGCTTGATATATTTTTGCAATGCTCTGTCAAATAATAAAGTAGTATAATCAATCGAACTTTTTTTTATAAAAGAATGACTAACGAGGCGAAACATCTCAAGCTTACTTCGTTGATAACTTTGATATTTTCCATGCATAAAGCATTTTTTGGATCTGGATATTCATATTCACCTTTGCAATTTTTCAGAAACGACTTCAAATAAAAAATATTAATTTGTATCAGTCATAAAATTTTACTTCACGTCATCATATATTATTTATAATTTAAAAATACTAAAGAAAAAAATTATAATCACCTCGTAGATTTGTTTGGACAAAAGTGCATGATAGTAAGCGAATTTGATATTTGAATTATAATCAATTTTGTGATCTGTCAATGGATTGCCAAGCAAATATCCCTGTGTTCAATTTACAATATGCTCAACATTCAAATAATAATTAAAACATTTATTATCATTAATTTTATGTCAATAATAATAAAATTGTTTTTTTAACTCACATACTTTGAGATTCATCAATTGCGCACCACTATTTTCATTCTCTGAAATAAAAAAAAATCAAGATGTCTTAGATAAATACAAATATATTCATTTCTCTTAATTTTTTTTCAAATAATTTGTACAACAGAAAAGGGGAAAAAAATAGAATTACCATTTAAAATGTGTTGAACAACTAATGGGACAATGATGCCGGAATAAGAGTCGCCGCTAACGTAGAGTGAATTATAAACATATTTCGAGTGATCCTTAAGCCACTGTATTACATAATTAAAATATTCACGAATAAAGTATTTTTGATTTCAAAGCACATATCATTTTATCATTTTTTTTCCAACCAAACCATTATAAATGTTTTAATAGAAAAAATAAACAATTATGATTGCTTTATAAATATTAAACAATAAGCATATTTTTACTCCAAAAGGTACACATTATATATCAGGGTTAGGGTAGGCTAAATAATATTGATGTTGCCTACAGGTTTTGAACTAAAATATACTGAAATATATATATATATTCCAATGTAAATTTATAAGCATATAGTACATAACTAAACTAAATTAAATGTTGAATAAGCTGAAATGAACAAAGTCATAAGGCAAATCCAATGATTCCACATTTTGAAGAAAATAGGGAATGAATATAGAGAATAATCAAATCCAACTATACCCCATATGATAAATCCCAAAATAGAGTTCCCCAAATGTTTGGAAATATCCGATCCATCCATGAATAGGTCAATCAAGTCAAAGGATCTGATATAATTTAATCATTTAAACTAATTTAAAAGGTTATAGAACTTTAATGAATTAATTGAAAATAAGAATTTAAAAACTTAATTGCCATTAGTCAATTTTCCATTTTATATAAATATATGAAATGGATGTGTAGAATTCATAATTTGAATCCATTTCCATTTCATTTTCATTTTCATACATTTTCACTCTAGAGGGTTTTCGTCTCACGACGTAAACATTGTAAATTGATCTTTATCGATCTTTATCATTGTAGAAATCGTAAAAAAACACATCTATTCTCCGATACACCGTGAGATAGATTTGATTTGGTATAGAAAGCGGCGTTCTTCGATCTTGGGCATATAAAAAAAGATACGATCCAAATTCATTTCTCTTTCGATTTCTGTCATTGGTATCAGAGCATGGTTTTTGCGATGATTTTATATAACTGTTTCTACACATTCTAGAATTTGTGAGAATTCGTTCTCTAGAATTCGATTTCGTGTTTTCGAGAACTACACGAATAAAGTGTGTGAATAGAGAAAATTTCATTGTTTTGGAACGTTTTTGTTACATATTAATGTTTTGGCCAAGTTCCTACTATTGTTTTATAATTTTAGTAATTACAAATGTTCAGAATCATACTGAGTTCGTATTTGGTCGGAAATTACGAGTGTTCGCCAGAAATTTTTTTTTCCATGTTTGGTCTAAATGTAAAATTTTTGTTCATCTTTTCTAACAGACCACGTCTTCGGACTCAAAACTCGAATACGAGGAAAACTGGCAAAGTCCGGTCACCGGAGTCCACCATATAGGTGATGCGTGGCATGCACGCTCCCCTTGGCGGTTAGCTACGCGCACGCAAGTGTAATACACGCACCGGCTTCCGTGACACCATAATAGTTCACCACATGGTAGTCAACGGGTTGATTGCCACATGGCACACATCAATTGTCAAATTTTATTTTCGTGATTTCTACATTTAAACGATGTCAGTTTGCTCCAAAATTATTTCCACTTCCCATTTTCATATTTTTTGGATGTAATGGTAATTTTTCCAAAATTTTCTGATATTCATAAAATAATTTTTCAATTTTTTTTGTGTTAATTAATGCTAAAATTATGAAAAATTAGTTTTTGAATTTTTAAAATGTTTTCTACTGGTTAGAAAATAATATAGAATCTACTAAGCTATAATTGAAAATATTTCACATGTTGATTAATTTTGATAATTATTTTCTTTGTATATTTGTATTGGATACATAAGCATATTAATTTAACATATACCATTAATATCCAAATTAATTATTATATAATAGTTGAATTTAATTATACATGTGTGATATAATGTTATCGAATATATTTTAGTAATATATTTATATCTATTAATAACGTGTGTGATGATTGTTTTAATTATATATGTGTTGTACAAGTTTGATTAAGTATTTTTAATATTATGCATAATTAATCAATTCTCTTATATAATTTATATAATAATTAAATTATTTTATATTTGTAACAATATAAAATATGACAAAAATATATTTTTTTGCTAATTATTTATGTGATAATTAAATTTTAATTTATATGTGATATAAATCATATAAATATATTTTGGTAATATATTTAAATTAATTATTTATATAATGATTAACATTAAACTTTTGATATATGTTATAGATAATCAATAATGATACAAACCTCATGTAGTCCCGAACATATATATAGTGGAAACGAGTCAAGAGCAGCTTGAGAAAACTGTTTTTCAATAATGTATATATGTATTGTACATTGATACTTTGTAATTACGTATTCATACTGTACAGAGAAACACAATTTTATGTGTGTATAAATTTTATCACTTTGTAAAACAGGGTTTCGCAATTCTAGTTTTCAATTTATTTGAATGATCAAATTATGTAATAATTGGTCATTCAGGTTCTTTTATATAATTTGATTGAATATAATATCACCAAGTTTGATTTGAGGAAAGGACACTACATCAAATGGGTTGACCTAGGATGACCAGTATGAACATCATAGCTAACGTTTTATTAAGTTTTGAATTTGTAATACTTAGTGTATAACTAAATTCCAATTAGACGTAATATTGTTAAACACATTAAGTACATTATGTGGTGGTTGACAATGTAAGGCATTGTCATTTGGTTATCATCATTTATATGTGTGCATTTGTTTGTTTTAAAGTGAATAATATGTTTATGGCATGTTTTGTTATTGAATATTTTTGGTATTGCGGTTTATTATGCTTTTATCTAAGTGATTTATTTGATTTATTTTTGTTCATTTATTTTCTTTATATTGTTTTAAAGGAAATTTAAACACTTAATATATTTAAACATTTAATAAAACTTTTAGGACTAATACGCCATCTCTGAATCCCAAATAGTTTCAATAATAATACATGATAAATTTATCAAATACTTATCATTAAATGCTATTAGTTAAGTGAACTAATTTACTATAATAGGTCTAAAGTGCATTTAATATATACCTTATAGTTAGAAGAACTATAATGAATAATACAAAATACACATAAAATTACTATTGTACAATGAATCAAACTAACTTAAGTACTGGTTTTTCACCTAGTAGATGATGGACTATTTATATCTTTTTCGATACTAAGGTTGATTCTTATATTTTCTTGGAAAGTTTGTATTCAAGTCAATAGTAAATTGGTCATAATAATTGACTTCAATCCTTTTATATGTGTTTAGTCTCACTATTTTTTATTAAAGAATATTGGTAATGGTTTCCGCTACTAATTTATTTGTAGTAGACTTAGATTCTTAATGATAGTTATTTGGTTTTCTAGAAGTTAAAATTTGAGTTTGTGTTGGAGGGATAAAGAATCCTTTTATACTTTGAGCAATGTTGTGTTTGAGTTCAAAGAGAGTAACACAAATCAACTCAGACATGACAAGAATATGTTTCTTTCATGGGGGTGGAAGAATTCAATGACTTTTATCATTTTGATTAGAGTTATGAGTGATTGAATTGTTGTGATTCATGTAAGAGAGACATGTCCAAGATATATCACTAAATTGAAAGAAATTCTAACTAGTGATCAGTTCTTCGCTATGAGTGGGAGCATATGTGATGCATTCAACTCATTTTTTTATAGATATAGTTTGTTTGATGTAGTTATGTTTCTTGGAAATGGAAGAACTTGTTCTTATGATATCCAAGATTCTTTCCTAAATGCATTAGGCATAAAGAAAGTCTAAATGAGATAGTTTTTAAGACAATAGATGTTAACTTACATTAAAACATCTATAAAGGGTATAAGAACAATCCAAAACATAATATGTCCAAAGGAGATTAACTGTAAGAGAAGAGCACCTCTAAGACAGAGGAGGATGATTCTGAAGAAGTGGATGGAAAAGTTCTAGAGGGGACATCAGTGGACTTTGACTTACCTCTAGGAGCTCTTCCAGTAGCTCCAAGTCCTGCTCTTCCAAAGGTGGCAAATCCTACAAATTTCCTACTGAAAAAGAAGCCACAGTCTCCCCTTTTGGATCAACCAAAAGTTGTATTTGATCCTTCTCATCTCTTCGCTACCACTCTTGAAACCCCAAAAACATTCCTATCTACACCAGGAGGATCTCCAACTTCAAATAAAAAAGATCCTCTTGTGGTAGCAACATTAATTGCTTAAGAGATTACAAAGGAGATTGAGGCTACGGCTATGAAGGATAAAGTAGCTGAGGAGAAGGCTGAAGAGAAGGAGGATGACAAGGAGAAGAAGAAAGAAGAAGAAAAGGAAGAGGCTAATAAGCAATCTTAGATGAAAGAGAACCTTCTAGAGGAAGATATGTTCCTATCAGCTCTTTAAAAGGAGGAAGCTTAGAGGACTGTAGTGGCTGAATGGGTTGTTCAGTCATTAGCATCAGATCCTGCTGATGAATTCGTAACCATGGCCCGTTAAGTCTTTGCCAAGCACAACATCAGGCCAGAGGATATAAGGGAGGAAGATGATAAGGATGAGGCAGGTAAAAAGAAAGATGAAGTACTGCTGGAAGATGTGAGTGAGGATGATGATATTCAGATCATGAGGGAGTCCAAGACTCAGCAGCAGTAGCTTCCCTCTGGTCCAAGGGTTATGGTGGATCCAAACAGCTCCTTAACTCTAATCCCCAAACCTGTGGATCAAAGGATTTATGGAGATGAGTCCCTTGGAAGTAGGGGATGGATGGTGGGTGATCTTGCTAAGGGAGAACACTCTAATGCTCCTGTGCCTGTCAATTCCATCCATCACATAGGGAAAACACTTGATGATCTCCTTACAATGGCTCTTCACCTCAATGACTCAATTGTGGATATCAAGATTGCTCCTTTCAACTGCCAACTTGCCCAGAGCGTAGCTCTCATATCTGAGCAGGTTTAGATAATTATGGAAAGAGCAGACAAGATTCCTCTTCCAAGCTAAATTCACTTTGAACTTATTCAACATCTACAACCACTTATGGAGACCAGGCTTAGTAATTACATGGGCATCCTAGATTATGTAGAAAAGATGAACGGATTAATGGAAATTGGTGAAAAGGGTCTGCAGATCATTCATGAAGAAGTCAGCAGGGTGAAAGAGGCTCTCCAAAGACAGATAGCTGATGTTATATCTACTCTGGGGACTGCCATTGAGCGCACTTCAACAGAATTTTCCATGGGGCTGAAGAGTGAGGTTCGGGTGCTCAGGACTCAGAATGCCTTCTGTCTATAGCAGCAGGAGAAAATCCAATCTAGTCTTGATGAGATGTTGAAGCAAATAACTACTTCTAAGGCTGAAACTCTCAAGGCTATTGCGGATTCCAAGAGAGAGCTTAAGTCTGAGATCTTCAAGGCTGTTGAAGATGCTCACAAGTAGATAACTGAAACTACCTTTGCTCAGAAGAATGAGGTTGTTGATGATATAGATGATAAGCTGAAGGAGTATATTGTTGCCCTTACCAAGATCACTACTGAAGCAAGAGACATCATGGTGGCAAGGAATGCAAGAACTTCAGAGGCCCTTCAGAAGAGCATTGATAGTTTAAGTAATCAGCTTGGTGGCCTATCTCTCCACTCCTTCTACTCACATGATAGTGAGATTGTTCCGTTCCTGTAGCATCTGGCGAATGGGCTAAACACTTAGTGGATATGGAATCAGAAGGCTCTCCAAGTGATCCTTGAAAGCATCTTTCCCTCTGTCCCCAACAAAGCTGCAAGGCTGATTCAGCAAATTGTCCCTCCTCTTCAAGCAAATGCAAAGGCTGTTCATGATATCATCCAGAGATTTGCGCTTGATGAGCAGAAGATAGTCGCTCAGCTTGTTGGTGCTGAGTGGAGGGAGAAAGACAAGCACAGCTTCAAAGAGATCTGGGAAAGATGGATGACTTCCAATCAACCTTCAAGCAGTGCCATGGAGATATATCAGTGGGAGGAGACTCAAAATGATGAATTCGTAGCTCTTACAAAAAAACCTTTGTAAATGAATTCATTATAAATACTTGTATTGCAAAAACTTATACTCATCATTAATAAAAAGTTTTTGCTTTCGCTCCAAAAGTACAACTCTTCATTGTACTGACTTCCTTGTATGACTTTCTAACTTAAAATCTGAACTTAAGCATAAGAGTATGAGGGAGTAAGTACATCCTGTGCTTGACTTCACTCAGAACCAACAAAATGAGGGAGATTGTTGGATTCTAAAGATAATTTAGTTTTGTAATTTCTGATTTCAAAAGCAAAGTTCAGAAGGAAGTCACCTCAGAAGCACAAGGATTCGTCAGCAGAGCTACGGATATTCAGAAGCAATTAAAGTCAGATTATGTATTCAATGTCTCAGAAGATCACTCAAGACTCAGAATGTCAAAAAGCCCTTCTGAGGATTGCTAAAGGTTAACTTAGTCTTTCGACGCTAAAAGTCAAGAAAGCTGACTTAGCAGTCTACTATAAGATAAAAGTTATTGCGAAATCAAGAACAAATCTCACCTGCTAATCTGATACATATCTGCAATTACAAAGTGGACCCCCCAAATCAACCTGATACAGCATGGCGCGGATCAGAGTTGGACGAGCTACTCTAACATATTGTTATTGGAAACAATATTGCTAGACAACGGCAAAAATTCCTAGCAACGGTCCAAAAATCAAAGGAAACATTCTCTCCCTCTATAAAAGGATAATTTCCGCCATTGAAGAAGGTTGCCAAATCTTAACAAAAGAATTCAAGAGTGAAACAATTCTCAATCTACTTGCAATCTTCTTCTAGCAAACACTTAAATCTTATTTTTTTGTACTTGAGCTAACTGAAACAAAGTTCAGAAGTTCACAAAATCTATTTACTTATAAACCGTTGTAAGTCACACTAAGCTAAGGGTAAGTTAGTGTGAGGGAGATAGGTATCTCATAAGGAAGGAACTTAAGAGAGACGAAGCTCAAAGCCTCGGATACAGAAGGACGGTACTCCTGTATTAATATAGCTCATCATAGGCAAGATTGTTGGAAGGAACTTCAATCTTAAGCTGTAAAGGGTTTGCTTTTCACCAGAAGAAAAGCCACTAGTGAATTAAATCTTGGATAAGAGATTCCAAGGACTGAATTAGGCAGAGGCTGAACCAGGATAAAATCGTTGTTTGCATATTTCCTTACTCTGCTCTATTATTTTGTTTATTTAATTCAGTAACTAAATCACTTAAATAGAAAAAGGGGATTCTGAGTAAAGAAAAACTACTCAGAAGAATTCTCAGAAGCAACCTTCTGAAGAATATAGTGAACTCAGAAAAATAGTCATTCACCCCCCCTGACCTATTTTATCACCCTACTAGGTCCTACAAAGGTATTTATCTACACATTACATGCTTGTAGTTTTTTTAAGAAGCATGTCTCTAAAAAATGTATATGTGAATTTATAGAAGAGTTAAATATGCGTAGATTATATTAATTTGGTTACCTTGTATGTTATAACCTTCAAATGTGAATGATATTGTGATAAATAAATGAGTTTTATTTTATGAGCAATGTATGTGTGTGTATGTTATGTACGTATATTAATTTTCATTAATAGCATGTCGTATAGAGAAGTAGCTCACTCACATAGGTGTTTACCCTAGTGTCATCACGAGGATACAGGCTATGATGAGATTGATTTTGAACATATTATGTCTAATTCATGAACCTATTCACAATTGAGAATTGACTTGTTGTGTAACAAGAAAAGCGCATTGTATAGAACATTGCAATCGAATCCAAAAAAGAATCGGGTAAAAACTGTGAAGTTCACATGACAATTGGTTATGTTCTATTTTAATAGTTAAAGGTAGTTCATTTAGCTGAACAAGGTTAAATTCTAGGATGTATTGTAAATGAAACCATTATATGATGTTTGTTGATATATAAGACATGCGTTCTTTTATAAGGTTAGAAAGGAAAGAACACCATGACACATTATCAAAGTGGAAGAGGAATCAATCCTTGAGATAATGTGTGCATAGTGATCATGATATGAGAAGTTTGTAACTGTAAAAGGATCTCAACTTCTCTAATATGAAACTCGATCTATTATAGTGTTATTGGACCTTACCCTCAATATTGATTTATCTTGCGAATTAAGGACTAGTAAGGGAGATTTGATCTATCACCAAGAGATTATGAATATATTCAATCTGGAAGAAATTGGTAGGTGGATTGAGCTAGTTCTGTAAGGACTTAACAATTTAAAAAGAATATTTAGCCAATTAACATTCATTAAAGTTTTGTTAATTCACTAACATGTCTATCTTATATTTGTGATGAGATAGTGAATAATAGATTATGGCTTCTGAGATCCCAAAAGATGTGGAAGTGGGTGACTGTTGACTAGTCTAGGTAAAGCATATATATAGATGTGATATTATATTTTATACTATATGTTAACTTATATGGTTGAGTGCCATACATAATCGTCTTGGTAGATCCTAACAGGTGCAAGACTTTTTTTTAATACTAAATGTTAATCTATTTGATTAAGTATCACTCAGGATATTCTTGGCAGACCCTAATAGGTGTAGGACAAAGTGTTCCTGAGTACGTCGGGCGCAAGACTTCACAACATACAAAAGATTTGATAACCTCATACAGAATGCGACTCGTCAAGTGCGAGTGACAAATGATGAAAATACCTGGTTTACCCGTGAGCGAGTCAATCAGGTCAAAAGATCCAATCCAATTTAATTATTTGGACTAATTTGAAAGTTATAGATCTTTAAAAAATCAATTACAAATAATTAAGAATTTATGCACTTAATTGCAATTAGTCAATTTTTCATTTCATATAAATATATGAAATGGACTGTAGAATTCATAATTTGAACTCATTTTTCATTTCATTTTCAATTTCCCGACTTTTCATATCACGCTGTGAACATCGCAAATTGATCGTTCTCGATCTTCATTGCTATAGGAGTCATGGAAACACATCTATTCTCCGACCCACTGTGAAATAGATTTGATTTGATATAGAAAATGGCATTCTTCGATCTTAGACAATATATTCGATTTGATATAGAAAGCGACGTTCTTTAATCTTGGACATACGGATTAAGGTACAATTCGAATTCGTTTCTCTTTCTATCACCAAATATTGATCTATTCCCCATTTTGGGGAATGAAATTACTTTTTATTTTTTAAGTTTTTTTTTTATTTTTTTTAGTTTAATAACAAAATATTATAGTTTTAAAGTAAATTTGATTTGAGAATAGAAAATGAAAAAATGGTTGGAGAAAAAAGTATTATGAATCATGTAAAATAGAGTTTGATAAATGAAAAATGAGGATTATGATTGGAACCGGTGTTTCGCAAGGAATAAATAACTTTGTTGAAAAAAATTTCTACCATAATTTCAGCGGCTACAAAAGCTTTTTTTATGACTTTTTTGAGAAATTTATTTGTGGCTACTGCTGAACTGCTGGTATGAGTTATAATTTATTCTCATAAACCTGAAATTCCATCATTGTCATACCTTTATTAGAAATTCGAAAATATATGTTGCTGATATTGTATCATTGTTATCATAAGCTTTCCAATTTGTTGCATATGAAAATCCAGTTCCCACTGGAGCATCTAGGAATATTATGTTAGCAACCTGCAAAGATTATTATTATTAATGGGTTAACTTTTTATATTTATTTTTTAAAAAATAAATTTGCACAATTTGCGCTTACACTAAATAAAAATAATTTCTATCCCGCCTGGATGTGGCATAATAGGTTTAATCTTAATTATTAGAATAAAACAATGAATACCGTTTTATTTTTTATGAAAATAAATAAATAAAAAAATAAATTCTCACCTTGGTCCAGGAGTATGGGTTTAACTCAAACACTGGTATTTTTCCTTTAGATTCCAAATAATTGAATTTTAAAGGACCTGCATAACCACATTAATATATGTATTTAATCATATAATACCAAACAAGTGGATATATTATAACATAAATATGTTTAACAATGATATATATACACCTGAACATAAAGAACATTTTTATATACATGCAGAAGTTATTTTCAATACACTTGTATTTTTCTTCCGTTTTCATTGACATATGCTTTTTTCGTTTTTAATATTTTTATCTTCCACTTTAACAGGCGTTTTATTTTTTCATTTGTATCCGATTTATCTCTAACCTCCAATAAATTTTTAACGGATTTTCATATATATAAATATTTGCCCGTGTTACTTTCCAATATAGTGCTGGAAATGCATGTTTAGTTATAATGTTATAGCATTCTTTTTGTTAACCCCGTAGCTTGTAAAAATAAGTAAACAGGAAATAGTACCAATTTCGTAAACAAGGCCGGAGAAAGCCGAACAACCCGGACCGCCAGTTAACCAAAGCATAAGAGGATCAGTTTCTGGATTTCTTTCAGATTCAATGAAGTAATAAAACAATTGAATTTCATCCTTTTCTCCTACGCCAACATACCTATAACAAATACAAAGTATACATGAACATTAACTAAAATTAATGCCAGTAATGACTGAAGTATAATAATTACAAAGCTGAGCTTTGGATACAGCCCTTTCCTAAGCTCTACGTGAGGGCGGGATGTTATTTCGTGCATCAGACAGCTTACCCCGTTTCAAGTAGGAATGGAAGATGGCCATGAAATCCCGGAAGAGATTTGATGATGGAATGTGAAGAAGCCGAGTGAATAAAGTTTAATAAAAAGAACAACATAAAATTGAAGAAAATTAAGCAGTTGACCATGGCTACTAGCTATAAGTTTCATTTGCCGATGCAATCAATCAGTACTTTCAATGCACTTATTTGATTCAAAGTGAGGAAATTTAGGTAACACTTTTAGAGTTGATGGTTGGTTACTAGTAGGTCATATCTCTGAATGGTAGAACCACAATAAATAAAATCAACCAAGAAAAGACAGCATGTATGATTAATAAATGTATGGAATCGTCATATGCACATCACACAATTAAATTATTATCGAAACCTCCATATGCGGTATTATTCACATTTAAGATAGACAATAGTCCAATGTTTTAAAATGCGGTGTCACGAGGTTTTTTTGAAATACCGTCACGATTTTATATAATCGAGCGGTACTAGGTGATCTTAGGTGGTTAAAGAGCAGAGTGCCGCCGAAGTTTAGACAAGTGTTGTCGAAGCTAAGAAAAGTGTCGCCGAAGGCTTAGAAAAGTGTAGCTAAAGCCTAGAAAAGTCTTGATACGTAAATTTTCAAATTTTATTGAATAACAATTTATGTGTTAGTTAAATTTTCAAGAAGTATTGGGTTGTGGGTTCAAACCTCACAATCAACAAAATTGGCAAAAAATACCTCATATCTCTTAAAAAATGGCTTAATGCATTTACACCCCCCTGAACTTGTCCAAAAAAAGGCTGTTGTCACCCTGAACTTTGAAATGTGACAAATAACCCCATGTGCTTGTCTAAAATGGGTCATTTTACCCCCTTGTATTGACCTAGCTTGCTACGTGGATGACCATCAAAATACACGCACGTGAAGTATGTTGGTGGAATAGAAAATGAATAAAAAAAATCCATAACATTCTAGTTCTTACCATTCAAAATCCCTAATATATGTTCTTCGTCTTCTTCAAAACTTCATCTCCATTCTAAATATTTTCTTCAATTAATCATAATATTGTATCGATTCTTAGCCCGTCATTTTCATCTTCTTGTTCTTGAAATAGATATTTTTACGAGGGGGTAAAGTAACGCGTTTTAGACAAGTACAGGGGGCTATCTGTCACATTTCAAAGTTCAGGGTGGCAACAGCTCTTTTTGGACAAGTCTAGCGGGGTGCAAATGCATTAAGCTAAAAAAAAGTTGATGTTGATATGTAGAGATGTAGGGTGTTACCATTATACGTCTCGTTTCATTTTTCCTTTGGATAGGAGCGTGATCACTTGGTGAACAATCTCGGTTACATAAGTTGCTGTGACTTTTCTACCTTGCTTTCTTTCTCCTCAGGTCAATCAATGCCTTGGCGAGTGTCAAAAGCATTGTATACAGGGTTTTTCAACAATTATTGGGGCACCAGTCTCCACCCTTCCGTCGTCATTGTTTGTGGTGTCATGTAAACATATGACACAATAGCTTTGCCTTATAGGTTAAATCTAATCGTAACTTTTATTTATCTTGACACTACTCTGCAGAATATCCTTTGTACTGTACTGCATCAGAGTGGGGCACTCTATTGTGAATTGAAATTTACTCAACAAAAGAGATTGTCCACCATATTGGCACTATTATGAAAATGTTTGATCCAAGTTCCTAAACTGATAGATAAAGCCTAATCTCGACAATCTGTCACACTTGACTGTCACTAGGGCTTAAAACAAATGCAACACAAATCTAGTTACTCGATTATGTGTTGAAACTAATTCAACAAAGGAATGCATTCAAAATTTGAACTCTTGATCTCTAAATACAAGAAGCTATAATATCATGTCATGAAACCGTAAAACCCATAACTTAATGTTGGTCCCAAATGGTTGAAAAATGTACTAAAAGGTGGTAAATAATACTTTTAAAAATCCTTTTTAAGTTTAAAAACTTTTTCTCACTTTAAAATAACTTTTTAATCTCTCAAATATATATTTATTGCGATAAAGTAAATGCATATAATATAAATTATTAAATAACAAAGTAGGGTTAGAGAGATTGCGATGGAGCAAATTTATCCTCGTTCGGCTACCCTTAGCTTACTCCAGTTCCCAAGTTAACTGACTTGATATTTTACAATATCTTTTGTTTTCTTTACAGGAAGAAAACAAGTTCGTTAATACTTTTGCTGGATCATGTTTAAAATCTTATTATTGTTGTTTTTGCGGGCTCAACAATCAAACCTTACTACCATTGTTTTCGCGGGCTCAACAGTCTAACTTTACTTGTTATTTTTGCGGGCTCAACAACGAAACCTTTCTTCTATTGTTTTTAGGAGCGTAACAACAAAACCTTACAATTCTTATATGAATGTATATTTGTGTTGCAGGGAACACTTGAAGAAGCTCTCTCTTTAGTAGCAATTGAAGAATTGCAAGGAAGACCAATTGATTCTTAAGTGCTTCGAGTTGATATCAGGCTTGAGTATTAATTTCAACAAAAGTTCGTTAATTGGGATTAATGTGGAGGAAGAAAGGGTTGCATCTTGTGCCGAAATGCTTGGATGTAAGGTTGAGAGTTTCTCGATTGCTTACCTTGGTGCCCCATTGAGCTATAAACTGATTCCAATGTCAAGTTGGAACCCATTCATAGCTAAATTTCATAATCTCTTACAAGGGTGGAAAGGACAATGTCTATCGTATAGTGTTAGGGTGGTCTTAATTAAATTGGTACTCGCATCACTTCCGATTTATGTACTTTCAATTTATAAGCTTCCATCGATGATGAATAACAAGTTGGTTCATCTTATGAGGAATTTCCTATGGAAAGGCGACGTAATAATGAGAGGGTTATGTAAAGTGGGGTGGGATACGATTTAGCTACCATTGGAGAATGGTGGACTTTTCATGAGGGATTTCAAGATAGTCAATTGTAACCTTTTATTATGTATAGAGAATGGGGATCATCTATAAATCTTCGTTGTGGTACGAATTATGTGTCAAGAGATATGGTTTCACGACGTGGGCTGATTTAGAGAATAACGACTTGAGGGGGAGTTCTCTTGTATGGAAGGGAGTAATAGCATGTTGCGTTGCGAACCCAAAGTTATGGGATGTTTTCAAGACTAATATGAGCGCGAGGGTTGGAAACGGGACGGAAGCATCATTTTGGTTTGATAATTGGATCTCGAATGTACCTTTAGCAACTCTTTTTGAAGATTTATTCAGTTTGTGCAATCGGAAGAGGTGTTCGGTGGTGGAGGGCTGCACATTTATTTTTGGAGTGACACCCTTTATAATGTCATTTTGGAAGAGGTATCTATGTGTAAATCATCGAGAGAGATGCTTGCAACTTAGGGATTGGATTGTGCAATCAAACCCTGGTTTAATCATCCATACAGGTGATGTTTCGGACGGTCAAATGGAGAGATCGCTAGCTTTTGGAGCTGCTGCTGATAGGTTCAATTAGGGGGCTGTTGCGGACCGAAAGTTCACGTCGAGGGAATTTTGCAAGCTTTTTTACACTTCAGAGAATCGGGTAACACTTATAGACTTTAAGCTCATTTAGAGATCGTGCCTTATTCTGAAGGTTAAGTTCTTTGGTGGCTTGTGTGGCAAAGAAGAATTCCATAAAAAGAGTTCCTATTTCAAAGAGATTGCTTGGAAAATGATTGTTGTCCCTTTTGTGGTACATCCGAGACAATAAACCATGCATTGTTCCATCGTTCGAAAGCTACGTCTATGTGGTGCAAGCTTTTTCATTTGTTTGAGGTGGTGGTGACGATTCCAGAGTCCGGAGATATTTTCGTTGAGTATTGGCAGACTCTTTTCCACGTCGATCCGTGTAGAGAATTCGCAACGTCGTTATGGTTCTTAATTGCATGGAATATTTGGCGAAGGCGTAACAAGGTGATCTTTGAAGGTGGGATTGGAGATGTGGATATCATTCTAGTGAGCTATTATCATTGTAGATTTATTTTTTCTTGTAATAGGCGCTCTTTACCCTTTGATGTGAGTGACGTTTTCGTCAACCCACAAGCACTACTTGATTGTATTTGATTTCCCCTTTGGAGAGTGAGCTTTAATGAATTAAAGAGAGGTGGGTGTTTTGTAAGAAATCGAACGCATCAACCTAGTTGGGACGTTCGCCCCGAAATTTTCACCCGCCTCGATCTTTTCTCGATGGAAGAACACATTGTTCCTCCGAAGGTTTTTCAAAAAAAATGTGAACTTCGCTTTAAATCTTCAAAGATTCAATCTTCAAACTAAATTCCTTTTTATACTTCTTGTAATAGCCTTTTATCAAACTTGAAATACTAGTTGTTATTATGGTTGTTAAAGGTCTCAATTACATGAGATGCTGAAGGTCTCCATTCATATGAAGGTCTCCATCGAATGAGATTGTTGAAGGTCTTCTTTTCTCACCACCACTTGAAAAAAGGGTTGTTGGAAAACTGATTGATGCTGGTCTTCTTATTCACTTGCCACATCATCTTTTGGTGAAGAAACATAACACGTTTGAATTCTTCAACAAATTCCAAATTATTGTCCATTTGTTCATACGTGGCATTCATCAATAACAAGTCTTCAATTCTTCCTATATGTAACTTCTTCTTCATAATATATTTTGATATTAGTCAACAGAATAACGTATGTGTATAATTTATCAAAAGTATATTATTGGTGCTTTGTCTATTTTCATTTGTTGTTGTAATCATCAAAATTTGAATCAACAATCTTCTCTTTTGATGATTACAATTTACAACCCTTATTCAGGACATGAAAAATAATTAGAGTATAAGCTGTTGGGAATATAACACTCAAAAGAATAACTTTAATTAAACTCAAAGAAAATATTATAAGAACACTCACTCAAATACAACACTACAACTCACTCTTATTTTATCTTCTTTTCTCTCTTAAGAAGTTCTTACTTCTACTTGATGATAAACAACTAAACAACTCACCTATTTATAGGTGAATGATACAACACCCAACTAACACATTTACTAACCACAACATCCAACTAACCACAACTCCTAACTTAAACAATAAATAGCCAACTTATTTGGTTGAATTTAATGGCCTCCAAATTGGTTGTAGTTAATAGCCTCCAAATTAATTTGAATTTTTTTGCGTCCATGCGATTTGTATGGATTGTATGACTTTATCATAGATGTCG
>CATIWQ010493815.1:0-11046 GCA_949673415.1 Euphorbia schlechtendalii
GAAAAGACACTTAGCAGAAGTCAACCAATCATGAATAAATGCCTATCCATTGTGGATAAGTTTAAAGCTTCTCAAACAATCACAATGAAGTGATGCAATCTTTCGCCAATGGACACAACTCTTAGTTTGGATAGACATAACCCTTCGAACTTTGTAAATAGGGGATTTCGTGCATGGTGTGGCATTAGAATTAGAAAAGTGAGAGATAGAGTGTGTGCGTAGATAGAGAGTGAAATTATTTAGTTTTCGCTACGTTCATAAGTGTTAGTGAGAAAATGTTTAAGTGATTTGAATCCTTATTTCAATCACTAGATTTCTCTACATATTTGAGCAATTTTTGTATAAGTGTACTTGCAAATCACTTATTAATAAAAGTTTTCATTCTTCAACATTCTTTTGTTCGATATTCACAAAGAATAGCATCCTAGCGGAGGTTTTGTACGGGCCGAGACCGAATTCAAAGTAGATGTAGGAATTGCGGAATTGATGACTCCTATTAGAGAGTGGATACTGTTTAATCAACTTTAGCTTTCACTTCCATACCTTACAACTTTGCTTTGCTTTCTACTTATACTTTCTATTTCGAAGTTTATGATATGTCTATGTGTCATAATACGTATTTCACATTGAGTCTTTTATATTAATCAAGTTATATGCCTTTGAGTTAACTTTAAGAGTAGTTTCAAGGTTAACGAGATTATGTATAGTCACTGGATCTATGATTTTAACGATGTTTAGTGATCCAACATTTTTGGAATTCGTCTTAATTCGTTTGCACTAGATTTAGAAAACTCATTTCATGTGTTGCTCTGCGGTGAATCATTGAACATCTAAGTGTCTAGAACCGATTATCTTAAATTAGTCTAGTGAACGTTATAACTTTGTTGAACTTGCATGTTTTCTTTGCTATGCTTATTTCGTAGGAAAAATCTTTATATTTAGAATCTCTAGTCTTCCACACATATATCTATCCATTCTTCATTCTAATCCTCCCAACTAAAATCCAAAAATATCTTATTTTCTTTATTCCTTTTTTCTTGTTGATCTTTAGAGCTAGTCCTTCCCTGTGGGATCGATATCTTTTAAAACTACATCGTAACTGTATACTTACAGTGGTCACCATTTTTGTATTTAGATAAGTGGTATTGACAACACCTGTTTGTATTTTGAACTTATATCTTATTGGTAGGAAAGTGGGAGACAAGGTTTTTGGCTTCATTATTAAATAAAAAATCCTAGGAGTTATTAGAGTCAAAATCTTGCGTACAAGTCCTCGGATACCTTTTCGAAGATTTAATCTACTAGTGTTCATTCCTTACTTGGGCGGAGCAGCCTTTACAGTGGGTAGACACAGTTTTACAGAAAGTACCCTCCACTTTAACTACTACTAAAATCTGTTTAGGTACCCTTCCCAAACAGACACTCAAATTTTAATGAAAAGATTATGAACTTAATTCAACTTATAGAAATGTTGAATCCTTATAATGTTAAATCTAAGTAATTCTCTCTATTACAAACAAATTTAGAATTGATGTTTGCTGATTGCTTGAGTTTGGAATTTCTTGAAGCTGGGAGTAATTTCGCAGAAATTCAACTCTGCAAGAAATTCGAGGTGATTCACCAAGTTTGAATGTCTACTTCAGTCTTCTATTTATACTTCAAGCTTTGTGAAGTAGCCGTTGCATACTTATCGAGGTCGTTGATCTTCAATTTCTCTTCTCTTCATATCTTTTGAATCTTCCCATTGGAGATAGATGACGTTTAGAGGTAGGAATTTGAACGTTGAGGTGTGATAAAATTCCGTTGACAAAATCTCATTTTGTCTTCAAGCAATTCGGTTGAGAGAGGTGTGCAAGAATGCAATGTGTAATCTTCAGATTGATTGAATTACTGACGTTGGCAGAGTAGCGCTGGGATTCTAGAAAACGGCGCATGTCATATTTTCCTTTTGCATTTGGACTTTAGTGAGGGAATCCTGACATTTTGTACTGACACCTTTTGTCTTGTGAGGACAACTGGAAATCTTCCTTAATTTCAGTGCTATTTATCCTGAAAAATATCTAAGGAATATTCCGTTTCTCACCGAATTTGTTAGTAGCACGTGTGTCATTTAATATCTTAGTGTCAATATAAAAAGCAACTTTTAATTCATAAAAGCTAACTCAACAAAACTGAGTTGATACGCTTCTAAACTACGTAATACTCAGCACAAACTCAGCTTTTCCTACTCTAAGTCGTAACTTAATTAATTACTCAGCAAAACTAAGTTGTTTTCCCTTAAACACACTCTAGTCAGCTTCATTAATTAAGAGTATGCTTAGTACTCAATTAATTTCACTATTCTTCATAGTTTGCTATTTCCAAAATATTAAAGTACTATGAGGTACTATTAACTTGGGACACCGTTAATTTTTTCAAAATTTTTTTTTAAATATTTTATATTTTTTCATTTTTAGTTTTGAAAAAGATCCAACTTGATATACTTTCGATAACAGAAAAAATTGAAAACTAAAATTGGTATAATTCATATTATACAAGTTCGCATTTTGGTATAACGTTCATTATACCATATTTCTTTATATCTTATTTTTTCTAGGTGATATGATGCTTATTATACAAGTTTGTAATTATGTATGATGTTTATTATACCAGATTTTTTGTATAATGGAATTTGGTATAATGAACATTATACCAAAATATAAACTCATATGATATGATTTAAACCAAATTTGTCGAAAATATATCAAGTTAGATCTTGTTTTAAAGATAAAAATGAAAAGAACAAAATATTCTAAAGAATCATTTGGAAAAAATTAACGGATTAAGAGATATGGTCATTTTAAGTTAAGAAATTCAAACTAATTAAGAGAGAAGGTTGTTGTTAGTAGGAGTATAGTTCACATATAAGTTCAAATAAGAAAACAATAAAATAAAATTACTAATTTAATTTATTTAAGATAAAATTACAATTAAATCTAATTAGTTAGCATCTCTTAAAATTTCCCAATTGAAAAATCCATTTGCACGGAGGGAACTCATACAATTCAAATTTCATTTGAGTCCAAAATATCAAACCGTATAGTTTCCCTCTATCTAATTTCAGTGTCGCCATTAGGTGAAATCTCGTTGTTAGAGAAGAGAAAAGAGAAGCATTCTTCTGCACTTTTTCATTCAGCTTTCTCTCTTAGCAACCTTGTGAACCTATTCCTTCCCTTATAGCTACTTTTTTAATTTTCCATCTTCTCATCCACTTATCCATTTGTTATCATGTGTTTTTCGATGTCCATTTGATGCAATTTAGGGTTTCATGATTTTGTATTGTTCACTGACTTGGTCGGTTTTCTTTTTTCCAATTTGTTGAGTCTAATTTTGATAATTACAACAAATAGACGAAATAGACAAAAACATTGAAATATATTCTTGTTTAATTAACAAAATACAAATGTATAATTTAATGAGTCATAATATACTATAATGAAGAAGCCACAAATACATAAAGAATATGGGAAGCACAAACTAATACCACAGGTACAAAAAGGGTACAAGTGATACATAGAAACGGCTAGTAGTGAACAATAGAAGAATGGAGTTTATCTCTCCTAACTTAGCAAGCATGATGTCCAAGAATCCCTCATCACCATACCTTGCACCCTTAGCAGTGGAAAGAGATTTTCTCTCTCTCTAATGATATGGCAAACACATTGGATAAAGGATGAATACAATGGCTAGCAGTGGATAAACGATCATATTACATTGAAGCACTACAAAGATAGTTACCTCAACACCTCTCCAGCGGCTAGTTTTCACCTGCAAAAACAAAGTATAAAAAGGCATTAAGTTGAAGTTTAAAACTTGGGGAGACTACAAACAAAGTGATACCTATACAATTTTCAAAGATATTGTCTTCCCTGCAATTCTTTAAACATCAAAATGATAGAGCTTTTTCAGCTTGCGTGAACTTCAGACTACAAGTACAAGAATTGTAAGGTTTTGCTGTTAATCCTATAAATGTAACAAGTAAGGTTTCGTTGATATGTTTGCAAAAATAATGGTTAGGTTTTGTTGTTGAGCTTAGAAAAACAACTAGAAAGGTTTCACTGTTGAGCCCGTAAAAATAATGGTGAAAAGGTTTTGTTGTTTAGCCCAGGAAAACAACAGTTGTAAGGTTTGATACTTGAGCCTGGAAAAAGTATCGCTAGACTTGTTTTATGATCGTAAAGAAAACACATAAAGGAAAATCTCAAGTTAGTTTACTTGGGGACTGGACTAAGCCAAGGGTTGCTTAACTAGGATAAAATCTGCTGCGTCTCAATCTCTTTATATTTACTATTTTAAATTAATTGCAATTTATCTTTATGCATTTATAGTATTGCAATTAAATTACTTTGAGATTGGTTTAATAATCCTTTTAAAGTAATAAAAAATTTGAAACCTTTAGTATTATTCACCCTCTCTCTAGTAAATTTCCTAGCCATTCGAGACCAACACAAATGATTACGGGTTTATAAGTCATTTATTATCTTTCTTCTCAATTAATTGCAATAGATTTAGGTTTCTCCTTTCACTTACTAGTCGAAGGTCTCACCTTGAGCCTACCACCTAAGAGCAAATTATCTCACTAAAGGCGCAAGTTAAAACCTAGAAACACTAAAGGTGCAAGGTGATCGCAAGGTTTTGACTTTACTATACTTAGTACGGGTCGCTCTCACATAGCCATATTTAGCAAGTTACCATTCCAAAAATGTTGGCTCACTAAACAGCGTTATAATCACAGATCTAGTGATTATACACAATCTTATTAACCCCGAAATCACTCTTAAAGTTAACTCAAAAGCATATAACTTGATTAATATAAATGACGCAAGATGAAATACTCGTTATGACACATAGATATATCATAAACTTAAAAATAGAAAGTATAAGCAAAAAACAAGGTAAAGTTGTAAGGTATGTAAGTGAAAGCTAAAGTTGATCAAACTGTATCCACTCTTTAATGGAAGTTCATCAATTCCCGCAATTCATGCGCCTACTTTGAATTTGGTCTTGACTTGATAGAACCTCCGCTAGGATGCTATTCTTTGTGAATTTCGAATAAAAGAATGTTCAAGAATGAAAACTTTTATTGATAAGTGCTTTGCAATTACACTCATACAACAAACGCTCGAATTTGTGTAGATAGGAATCGAATCACTTAGACATTTTTCTCGCTAAGACTTTGAACTTAGTGAAATCTAGATATTTTCAATCTCTATCTATACACGCATACTATCATTCAATGCCTACTACTCTCCATTCACAATGCCATGAAATTAGTGTGATTTGAACCCTATTTATAAAGTGTGAAGGGTTGGGTCAATCCAAACAAAGAGTCGTGTCCATTGGTAAAGGGTTGCATCACTTCAATATGATTGGATGCAAAGATTCATCCTCATCCACAATGGAAAGGCACCTTTTCATGATTGGTTGACTTTCAAAAGGTGTCTTTTGGTCAGGTAGTTGATGGCGGTTGATCATTCTTATCCAGTGGTTGGTATTTGAGAAGAGATAACCAATAACCGTCACAAATCGCGACCATGAATCACACGTCATGATCGTGAATAATGATTTGTAACTTTCTGCTTATGAGGAGTAACAAGTCTCGACTTCGAATGGGTGTCATGATCGTGACATGTCTTTTTCCTCATGTTTCTTCTTCGCAACTTCGCCAATCTTTGACAACTTCGATCCTAAGCCAAATCCTTGTATTCCACGCATCTTTTTGCACATTTTTCACTCTTTTTACATAGAATTCCATCTTTGATTATTTTACTCCCAAGATTCACCTAGTTTCTGCATTTGCATAAAAAATAACTACATACCACGTGAAATCTTTTATATGAAGTATAAAATGAAACAAAACCATATCGTTTTATGATTGAAAATTTCATGATAATAAGTGTAATTATACACTTATCACAAGGTAAAACCTAGGAGCCTAGGCCAGCCTTTGACTACTATGATTATTTTACCTTTCTGTAGTCATTATGCAAACCAAATCCAAACTTGCAAGCAAACTCAGAAGCAACACAAATTCCTACTGAGACCAGTGTTGTAAAAAGCGCTAGGCGCCGTTGAGGCGCTACAGGCCCAAACTATTTGAGGCGCGAGGCGCCACATAGGGGCTCGTCTGAGCGAAGTGAGGCATTACTTAATAAAAAGATACAAATAAAAAATACATAATTGTACAGACATGCACTTTGAAAATTAAAATAACTCAATTTTAAAAATAAACAATGAAGTTAATGTAAAAATCAATGAAATAAAAAACAAATTCCAATTCTCAGTACACCATTTTAGTTCAAAACCAATAGAATATCTACATGCATTGTTTAATATATATATATATATATATGGTGTTGATGTAATTTGAAAATTATTGAAACAACATAAGAAATTAGGAATTTAATGTCGATAATTGCATAACAAAAGAGGTAGCACAAGGAAAAAGAGAAACTAGAATACCTAAATATAATTTTATAACAATTAGTAGCATTTCAGAATACTATGTAATTTAGCAAAGCAAGCCAAGGAAGCTGAAAAGTATAATTTGATAAACTAATAATGAGGACTTATTGAAGTGGTGAACAAAAACCTTTTTGTTCAATGATGATCATAGGATGGTGGAAATAATAAAATCCGTATTGTAATGTTTGCTATGTTAAATGTGTTTGGAGGCCTCTTGTTCAATATTTGTTGTGTTTAACGCTTATTTAGGATTCTATTAGTAAAAATTTTATACAAATTGGATATTTCCTACTATAGTTAAACTTTATACAAGCTCCAATTTTCATTTTTAATTATTTTTTCTCCTTTAAACAAAGAACTCGTTATTTTTCAAACCAGTAAAAATACTTTCTACACAACATTTTATTCAGACGCTCGCCTCAACGCCTCAATCTTTTTTTGAGGGGCTCAGACGAGCGTCGAAATCACCAAAAATAAATCTTATATCCTTGCTTGATCTAAATGTAGTAGCAGTAAATAGGGTCGAATCCATAGAGAATAGAAAAACTAATATTATCTTAGATTAATGACCAAATTAAAACAATAAAATAGAATAATAGGGGGGTTTTAAGATTTTGAACTTAAAACTAATAAAAATAGGAAATAAAGAGAAATCAATTAGAAAAAGTTTTCTAGCGAAATTGTTTCTTCGGCTAAATTAGATTAAAAACACACAGTATGCAATTAATCTCTTAACCTTGTGCTAACCCTATACCCAACATACAAGATTCAATCACAAAAATAAAATTAAATTTTGAACATCCATTTCCTACCAAATTAATCATCCAACATGAAATAATTCGATAGACTCAACTACAACCAAGGATCCCAACAACCTGTTTGTTACTACAAATCAGTTATAAATCCCACCAACGAGCTTATAAAATAATAACAATATATCAACTAGCTGAAAGCATCAAGGAGCTCTACTTGAAACATTAACCTAAATAAAAAAAATCAGATTATAGATTGAGAATTGAAGAGAAAGAACAACTAAAAACAAGTCTCATGATCCAACTATAGCAATGAAATCGACTTCACCGAAAGGTTATGAGTTTAGCTACTCATAATTTGATAAAAGAAAACTAATTATAATTGAAAGCTTAAAGAAAATAAAACAAAGTTTGGCTGAAAGTTTCAACCCCTAAAACTAAGATATCTCGCGTTCCCTCTAAAACTACCTTAAATAATAGAATCAATCCTAATTAGGAAAAACTCCTGATTGTAATGTTATCCTAATTACTAACTAAACAAGAAATAAAAAAGGAAAAGATAGATATGAAATGGAAATATTAAAATCCTAATTTGGTTTTACTCTTTCGGATGTCTTCGAATTTCTGAATAGATAAAACTGGAAAGATGATATAATTCAATCCTTAATAGGACTTTCTATAGATGTAGTAACTTTTGGCCCCTATTTTCATGTAGATAGAGTCCGAATTTGAAGCTGACTCGAAGCCACATAATTGTAGTGTTTATCTCTTATGTTTCTAGAATATCTTAAATTGCTTCAATCAGACATCACATGAAAATGATATGGCCGAAATACGAACAATTGTCCAAAATCGACTTAAAATCATCTTTTCCATGTAAATTTCCATCTAGCATCTGAAATACCTAAAATATGACATTAAGTTCAAAATTAGTAGCATTTGAACCTAAGAAGGAATACAAAATTACACAAATAATATGCAAATATAACTCCTTATTAGACTCCCCCACACTTGTCTTTTGATTATCCTCAAGCAATCATTTAAAAACTAGGGGATGAACTAATGCAAAGAAGTAAGTAATCAAATATGAATAAAATAGAAATTCTCTCATTCAAGAATAAATTCAGAAATCACTACTAGGGTAGGGAGACTTCAGATAGATCGATCCTAGAAAACTAATGAAAAGCATGCAACTTAAGATATTCAACTTCTTACTTCAACTACGTATCAAAAAGATCATAAAGCCTCACAAGATTCACTCTCACTCAGTGTTTAGGTTCTTGAAAGAAAAATCACTCATTATAAAAAACCTAACTGTAAAAGATCATATGCTTACCATTCAATCAAGTCTCCATCACATGTTGAAAATTATTGTATTGTCCCAATGTATTTAAGGGTTGTAACTTTTCTAGGATTGAGGTGTGGATAGAAAAGGGCTTTTGTGTGTTACAAGATCGTTCAAGAGTGACTAGAGTTGATAGTTGCAACATCTCCCTTTGAGTTGATAATATATTGATCGAGATCTTTTTCTTAATTTCACATTGAGGAGAAATTATAAAATTTAATCTCATAAGCTCTTCTTGACTTGAATTGATCATGACAATCTAACAAACTCTTTTTGCTTTCTAAAAACTACTTAAAACGAATGTACAACTAATATCCATTTTTTGTATTTTTCTCTTCATTTTTTCTTTTTTTCTTTTTGAATACTTAAAAATAAGAAAATAGAATTTACAAGTATGTACACTAATATTGTAAATATTGTCCCCTTGATTTTACTTCTTCTTTGAAGCACTTATTCCTCTATTACTTCTCTTCTTTGATGATGATGAGGTCTTGTTTTGTTGTTGTTCCAGCTGCTTGAAGTGATGAAGATCTCTACTAAAAATATCTTAGTGTTTTTAAAGGAAATCAAAGTGAGGGGAATTGGTTTTTAATGATGTAATGAAAGAAGGGCCTTAGGCTCAAATGGGTTGACTATGGAATAATGTAAAGGGTAGGCTTTTGGCTAGAAGGGTGAAAACCTAAGTGCCATAATCTTCCAATACAAGATTTCAAATGTAGTTTTGACAAGACTAACATAAAAACATATTAAAGATTTTCATGTATCTCTCATGGCAAGTTCTAACTAAAACAAGAAAGTCTTGCCCATTCAAAAAGAATACAAGTAACATATAATATAAGCACGAAAATGGTTCAAATTCTTACCAACTATGGATTGTGCTATTGATATTGGCTACTTATTTGAAGTAAAACTTAATAATTAAAAAACTTTGCATGCTTAACAGGTTATTTACAATCAAGCTCTTTGTAATCTATCACATACCCTAATATTGCAATCTGCATCTTTGTTATTGCTAAAAGACTCCAAATTATCCAAATTCCGATGTTCACTAAGACAATCAAAGAAAGTCTTAAAAATAGATCATCCACATGCTTATTCACAAAAAATTTCAAATATTTTGATCAATTCTCACATCCAACACAATCTCATGCAAAAATATATTTCCTTTCAATCACATGCAAAACTATATCTCTCTCCCCCTCACTTAAACCATACATGCTCTTGTTTATCTACCAAAAACAAAAGATAAAATGGAAAAGAAGAGAAAAGAATGGTACAACCTAATGGTGGAGGTAGGGAGTCGATCTGCTCAATCATGCAAAAACTTGGCGGTAGTTCATTATAAATTTAGTCCAAGTATTATTGCGGTACTAGGAGTTGATACTTGTGTAAACTAAAAAAAAGAGAAAAAAATTAAGAAAAAAAATTTAATTATATAAATAAATTTATTTTTAATAATATCGGGTCCACTCGCCTAGTGGGAGCTACTGCCTCAGCTGCAGTGGTGCCAATTAAGGCTTGGACACTCTTTTAATTGCCTTGTTCTTTCATATATTTATTTTTTTAATTAATTAGCATACAAAAAAATTATTATTAATAATAATAAAATAAAATTAGGTTACCTTCCAATAAGCGCCTTTATTTTAACGTCGTTCAGCTCTACGTACAATTTGTTCAACCAGGATCCCACATTGGTTTATCCGAGCCAAGCTCTTCTATACCCATGCCTATTGTGAGCACAGGATTTTGTACAAGCTCGCTCGTTGAATGATGATGGCTTTTCGGGATTTAATCCTTAAATCATACAAATTTTCGATTATCCAGTGATCTTCAAATAGGAGTTCTCCTCATCACTAATTCCTTTTAAGGACTTAATATATTTATTTTTAAGGACTTACAAAAAAATTAGGCTTTAGCAAAAATTAATTAATATTTTATTTTGATAAAAATTAATTAATTAAAATTATTATTAATTAAAATTTAAAATTAAAATACACAAAAAAATATGGGCTAACTGGCCTCGCTAGCATTCCGACGAGGCTGGAAACACCCTCGTTGGAATTCTGGCGTGGACATCCCCCCTCGCCACAATATATTTCCTATTTGGAATTTTCGGGAAAATTTCTCTTTTCAGTAGAAAAGGGTTGAAAATTTTTACCAAAAAAAGACGAAATAACTTTCTTACTTTTCTTTTTTTTTTCCTTTTAACAGAAACTTTTTTTATCATTAAAAAATTTTCTTTTGGATCAAAAAACACGCTTTAATTCTAAAATATTTTTTCAAACACCAAAAATCGAAACGAATGAGGAAAGCTCCCAAGGATCAAGTGGGTACTTCGAAAGTGGATTCACGTCGAAAGGGTAAGCCTCTAAGTTCCTAGAGTTGCCTTATCTCATGTTTTCTATGCTTTATTTTATTCTACATGTTGGCCTAGGATTAATCCAT
>CATIWQ010493916.1:0-17169 GCA_949673415.1 Euphorbia schlechtendalii
ATATATGCGAAAAAACTGAAAATATGGAAATAAAAATTATGTGTATATGAAAACAACACAGAGATCGCAATTTTAAAAACAACAAAAAAACACAAAATCAATTTAGAAAAAAATGCAGATCTATCAAATTAAAAAGGTACAAAAATCGAAATCTAAAAGAAAGAGATAAGAGGAAATACTTACACGAAATCAACAGCAAAAATAATAGATTGAATAAGAAAATCACAAATCAAAAGTAAAAGGATATATCGAAGAGAAGGAAAGAAGAAGCAGAGAATCTAGAGACAGATAGAACCGTGATATTTAGAGAGATGAGGAGAAATAACAATAATGGTAAAAATAAAAAGCAAAAGTTAAAAAAGTAAGTATATCAAAAATAAAATCTCATAGGATCAAAAGTAAAAATATTTTATACAAAAAGGATATACACTTGTATTTTCCAAAGATAAATATCCAAACCCGACCTATTAAAGCGGGCTCTGCCCAAGAGGTCCACTAAGAGATATTGTATATTTATTTTGTTATTTACAAATTCATTACCAGTTATAAAAATACACATCATCCAAGTTTGTCCAACTGTAATGACCGCCAAACAAATAGTTATATTATAAAGGAAAAGAAACAACTGGAGTTTTCAGTTTATTTCTTAATTAAGTTCAAAACTCTACTTATTAAAAAACAAAAAGAATTAATCAAAATTTGTTATCTGAAGAAGAAAAAGTTCCACTAATGTACTAGACAGCAAAACGATAGGTAGACGCCATTATTGGGTTCTTCCGTTCTTCCGTTACCTTTCGTCTTTTTTCTCCTTTTTGTTTCAGATCTGAGGTAACCCACATTTTTTTGGTTTTTACTTTGTTCAAATTTCTTTCAGTTCAATTAAATTTCAGCATTTGATCATCTGTTTTCTTCTTTGTTTCGTTTCGTTTGATTCCGTCTATCAAGAAGCGTACTTTTTGCCTTACCCAGTTTTCCCATGTTCTTAATTTCGTAACGATGATTTTTCTTTAATCTTGAGCTCCGTCGTTGTTCTTCCACGAAGCCTCCTCTTTCAATTCGAAGACGAGGAGGCCAATTAAAGCTCCTTGGCTTTCCTTTTTAATGATTTTTGGGGTAATTATTATTGGGAATTGAGGTTTTGGTTGGTTTAGTATTGTTGCAATGACGGAATCGGTGCCTCTCTACTACAGCATTATTGCTTTCATATGTACTGTTGGAGCAATTGCTTTGGCTATTTTCCATATCTACAGACACCTCTTGAATTACACTGAACCTACTTACCAGAGATACATTGTTCGTATCATCTTTATGGTTCCGGTCAGTGCTTCTTCCTTCTTGATTGTTTTATCTTCATTCGAATTTTTTATTTTTCTTTCTGATAAGTATTTTAGTTTGTGCAAATGTAAGTGTGATAAGCAAAAGTTGCTGAATTTCATTCATGTTTTTGGTTTTGCTTTGTTATTTCAGCCTTTTTTATAAATGCAGTTTATTGTTCTGATTGCTTAGTAGCGGTTCAAATATTGTCAATAACATATTTTATGTAACTTCATTTTGGTTCAATTATATGATGCATTTGTAACCTTTGGATCTGTTTGCACAAACTTTTGTATCTTATTAAGTTACCAGATATGCATCTGCTGGACTGTATTGCTATTATTGTTAATATACTATATTAGCTCATTATGTTTTCCTTTTTTCAACTTGTAATCTGATTACCATTATTTGTTGACAGGTTTATGCGTTGATGTCATTTTTGGCTCTCATTTTGCCTGACAGTTCAATTTATTTCAATTCCATTAGAGAAGTGTAAGTATTCTTTAATCAGTTTTCCGAAAACTATAGTAATAGACTCTTTCTTCTGACATAATTACTTCTCTGCCTGATTATATAATAGTTAAAATGGGCAATGCTGTAAATTCTATAAAACAATAGCTATCATCTTTCAACTATTCCGCTTGTTAGATACTTATTCATCAATGTTTGCTCTTTTTGAAGAACATTTTAATAGGTGATATTAGTTGTTTGATGGTGCTCAACAAAGATAGTAGGATTCTTATCCTGTGTAGCTTAGTAAATTTTTCTTCGTTGATACAGTTGATTCATCTGTTTTAAGTTGAAAATTCTGGTCTTGATATAGGCGGTGGCTCTGCTTTTGATCTGTTTTTGTACACCAAGTTTATAAATATGAATGGTTGTATGGCAATGTTGTTATTTTTAACAATGGAAAAAAAAACTGAGTTTGCATAGATATAAACAAAATTTTTGATACATGGTTGTTTGCTTGGTAAGAGTTTTTCATAATGCCTACAATTTTTTGCCTAGAATTTTCTCCTCATTTTATCGCTTTATGTTTGTCAACCTTAAAGGAACATATTAGTGTCTGACCAGGATTTACTATGTGCAATATCGACAACTATATAAGCCATGCAATGTGACAATTGTCTATTCATTTTTATGATCTACTGAAATTTGCGCGCTAATACTTTATTTACCCTTTTTCAGTTATGAAGCATGGGTCATTTACAATTTCCTTTCTTTATGCCTGGCTTGGGTGGGTGGCCCTGGAGCAGTTGTGCTAAGTTTAAGTGGCCGGGTTCTGAAGCCATCTTTGTATATGATGACATGTTGCTTACCTATAATGCCACTAGATGGGTGAGCTACTCATTTTGTGTTCTTCGTCTGGGCTGAAGTCCCTTTATATTTTGCTTAGCAATGTAACATAATTCAAAAAACATTATTTTAAATTTTCTATATACCTGAAACAATTCTTGACACTTCTTGAAATTTTCATTACCATCTTTTAAAAACCTGTTCTTTGAAATTTCTTACTAGAGGTTATATAAATTGCAGGCGCTTTATAAGGAGGTGTAAGCAGGGATGCTTGCAGTTTGTGATTCTAAAGCCTATCTTAGTTGCTGTTACACTCGTGCTTTATGCAAAAGGGAAATATAAAGATGGAAATTTCAGCCCAAACCAGTCATATCTGTATCTTACTATCATTTATACGATCTCCTACACAGTGGCTCTGTATGCTTTGGTGTTGTTCTATGTGGCATGCAGAGATTTGCTTCAGCCCTTCAATCCAGTTCCCAAATTCGTTATCATCAAATCCGTTGTTTTTTTAACTTATTGGCAGGTAAATTTTTCGAAATCATGTCATTTTGTCTGTTTTTTTTATCAATTTAATGTTTTAAACTGTTAATGTTTGCTCCTGAATTTTCTTGACTATTTGCTGCTACAAATTACAGTGTCAATCTGGGATGTTAGCGGCGTAATAGTATGGGTTATCTGGTTCTTATATTCCATACTATTATATTGATAAATGTAGCAGAACTGATAATTGTTTCAGTTGGGTTGGCTTTGTAAACCATGTTTAAAAACTCCTAATTTTTAGAAGTGTGCCTCTTTGGGTGCACTTGCCATTCCTTCCACAAGTCTGTAGTTTGCACTTTGCATTAAGAATTTACATTTTCTCCTTTTGACAACATAATGTCTTCCTAATTGCATGACAACTTGCACTTTTTCACTTTTGATATCATGTCTTACTCATCCTTTTTTTATTTCTTTGTGCTACTCCTTTCAAAAAAAAAGTCAACCTACTTCTTTTCCTTTCTCAAGAATTTTTTTTTGAAGAAATTAGATTTTTTGAAGAGGTTGGGTATCGAACCTAGGACATCCCACCTCCACTTTGAGGTGTACCAATTGGGCTACACCAATTGGTTTCTCAAGAATATTTTGAAGTTCATTTATAGTAAAAACTTCAAAAAAAAAATCTGAATAATTGTTTTTCTATTATGGTTCAACAAATCTGCTTTTTTTTTTTGTTTCTTTTAACGTTTGCTAAAATAGTGAAAGCTGCCTGCATCCTCATGGTGTTGTTGCTCATGTGATTGCTCTGATAATGCTTTGTGGTGAAATGCTGTCTTTGACCAGTCATAGAGCTTAATATCAGTCCCAGATTACAGTTTACCCACTTTTTTTCTTTCCTTTAACCACTTCCAACTTATACTTTTGTGTGTGAGATCTTATGTAGCCCCATGCTCTCTCATGTTCTGTACTTCAATTCTTTTTTCTTTGGGAATACTTTAAAATCCAAACAGAGAAGTAAACATGAATCTCATCTTTTTGCTGAACTTCAAAAAAAAGGTTTGTTACTTGTGCATATTTGTCATAAGTTGCGACATTAGACTAGTGTAGGGAGTTACTTCCTCTTTGTTTTCTTCTTTGAAGTAGTTAGATGGAATGAAACAATACCTTTTCAAGTTTGATCGAGTAAAAAGTGTTTACTTGTAAACATGAAATTGCATGGATATGGACAAAACAACTTCGTTTTCAAGTCTTATAGTTCAGTTGGTCATGTTTTGAAGAATTCTCAATTGGGCAGTCTATTAGAATTTTTCTCACTGTTTGACTTTACTATCCTAGTAGTATTTTTAGTTAGCCTTGCAGCATCAATGTATTAATTCTTTCATATGACTTTCTGCCTTGTATGGATTTGAATATTAAACTATCCATCAGAACTGTATTGTATCCTATCTGTGTGCTTGATTTTATCTAGTTTGGAGCACATCAAGAATGGACACCCTGACAGAAAAATAAACCTTGATAAATAGCCTTAGCTTGTGGTCTTTCTTCTATATATAACTCTTATTTGTTTCATTCTGTAGGGAGTTCTGTTTTTTCTTGCTGCGAAGACTGGGATCATGAAGAATGCAGACGATGCGGCCCAATTCCAAAACTTTATCATATGTGTTGAGATGCTTGTCGCAGCAGCTGGTCATTTCCTTGCATTCCCTTACAAAGAGTACGCCGGTGCAAATATCGGCGGGTCTTGTGACTTCACACGCAGCCTTGCCCATGCCTTGATGTTGAACGACTTCTACCATGACACTGTTCATCAGGTCTGTCTACTTACTGTTCTTTTGGGGAAAAAGTTTGTTTCTTTATTAGTATATGACAAGAATTGCATGCCGGGTTTCACAGTTTGCACCAACTTATCACGATTATGTGCTGTACAACCATAGCGATGGAGACGAGGGAACGAGAAAGTATCGATCGCGTACATTCGTGCCGACCGGGCATGAGATGGATACTGTGAGGAAAAACAAGCTCATGTTTGGAAGCAAGTTGGATGAAATTCAGGTTTCGAGTCTGTCTACTTCTAGTGCAAGCACTCCCAAACATAACAGTTCAGTACCCGAGTCAGCTCCAGAAGTGATGAGGTCATCACTACTTCTCGATCCTTTGAACGCTGTAAATGTTCCATATGACATGTCGCTTATTGATATGGAATTGTCAAGCTACCCTCACAAAGTACCTGCTGCTAAGGATTCTGGGAATAGGTGACATTGGCGAAGGTTTCCCGTTGAGAAAAAAAGATATGACAGAATATGAGTTAATTTTTTCCTTCTTCTGAGGAGTAACTTCTGCATTAATGTGTGCTAAAAGCTGTCACAAGTGAGTTAAAGACCTTTGCTCTCTCTGCTCGCTCTCTTCTGTAAGGCTTCTCGCAATCCTGGATTATGTGTCTCCTTTATGATTTGTAGATATGAAATTTACTATTGTCATACTTGCGACGACCTATTAGTTTCGAAATGAAATTTGGTGACTTACTTGCTCTTCTACTCTTTCGTTTTTGTTCAATTTTAGTCTTTATGGGTTTTTTTATTATTGCCTTCTTTGTTTGAGAGAAGAAAAGGGATCAAAATTGTCAAATGCACTGAGCTATACTAGTTTAAGCTTCTAAATGTTGTATCAAATGAACATCATTATCTAGTATAATACTTATTTCACTGTTGTATAGATTTGGTTTATTTCATTGATTTTGCATAGTTTGTGCCTTAGCCCTATGTCAATAGATTATGGTTTAAAACTCGTATCGCCTGCTATTGAACTTTCTTCTTATAATTTTAGAGCATATCAAGTAGCAAGCCTTTTTCTCTCTCTTTTTTGTTCGCATAGTTTATAAGTTATGGTTTAGGCCTTTAGCGACAAGGATCAAATTTACCGTACAACATCTACTCTTATCATTCGAAATGGTCTATTGTGGGGCTTATGGTAGATTATTCAGTTCAATTCTAGATTTTCTTCCTTGATACGAATGAAATCACGGAAAGAATTACTACCGATATTGGTAAGTTCAGCTGACTTCTGACCCTTTTTATATTAATATCTATGCGCAGCTGGACTTGAAATGTCTTGAATTACAAGGATTGTCAAAAAAATACTATTGATTTGCAAGCACTCCATTGATTTTCATGCAAAGTTGTGCTGTGTTTGCAACAGGAACAGATGTATATGTTCTTTCTAAGGTCTTCATATTTGGTATCTTGTGTTGAAATCAAGTTCTATTCAATTACAATAAAATTCTTTCTTGCAAGTAATGTGCAAACACTTAGGATTGGTCTTATTTGTCTTAATTATCTTATCTGTTTGTATTCTTTAGTCATATTTCACTGATTCAAGCAATCCAGCAGTTTTTATTTTTTTTCTTTTCTATTCCCTTCTCTTGTGTTGTACTGTTTTTTGAAGTGTTTTGGTAGGCTGTTATCCAAGATTAAGGTGCTACTAATAACAACTATAGCCAATTGAAGTGTGGATTGAATGGGTAAGTTTCACTGCATTGGAAGCAATGTGTGAGACTGTTGTGCTCTCCAAAACAGTAACTTTTTCTCAAACTCTTGAAAAAGCGTTGCCATAAGAAAATCGTGAATGAAGACTTTTCTCCTTCTCTCCTTTCCGGTTTTCAAATTTGTTCATTTAATGGACAAATTTACAAGTTCAATATGTAAATGAAATGATTTAAATTAATTTTATTCTGAAAAATTGATTCCAATCACCTTTTAAAAACCCAAACCTTAGTCTTTGCTTGATTTGGTGGATAATTTAAGAGTAGAGATATTTTTATTGCATATTTAGAGAACACGTTCCTTTGGAGAAAACACTGTTTATAAGAGCGAGCCATTGTAATAGTGGTCTCTAATTTGCCATAAGATTCCCATGAGTAATTAGCTATTAAAAGAGTGAATTACATTGACCTTTCTACAACGAAAAACTGAATAATGTGACATAAAATGAGCTCAAATTGGTATGATCTACCAACTACAAAGTCTCTCATTTCGTTAAGGAAAAAAAATAACTTGTTTCGTCATGAGTTAAGAAAATGATAAAAAATTGCTAATTTTTTTGGACGGTTTGGATGAATCCCAAAATTAACACCATCTTCATTCTTCTCTATTAAATGATGCAATTTTCCATTTTCCTCTCAACCAATCACATCAATACAGTAGTTGAGATTTCAGACAGCAAACTAGAAAAGAAATTGTTGCACACAAAAGGCACGTGACTCCTCCATCTTATCACAATCCCACGTGTTAAAGTGTATAAAACAAGTGAAAGGCTTAACCTTTCCGGCTGCCTACACCGGCGGCTGCGTTTTCAAAAGCCAAGCAACCCCTTTCTCGCTTGTGAACTAAGCTAAAAAAAATAAAACTCTCCCATGCCCCAAATTCCTCGTATATTATGCATGAATTGTTCTGTTCCATTTCAGTCTAAATCCAGCTTTCTTTTCTTTACCCTTTTATCAAAGCCTTTAAATTAGAAAAATGAAAGACTGAATCTTTCTTCTTCACAGTTTTGTTTTGTTTTCTAAATTTTGGAGAGGAAAGATTGGATCTTTTTGGTTTTTGTGTTTCTTTACTGTCTTGAAGCACTTTCTTTCTCTACCCTTTTGGGTTCTTTGTTGATTACAAGAGGAAAGTTTGAATCTTTGTTCCACCCAGTTCATATTTGTGTCTGATTTTAGTCCAAAATCTGGTTTTTTCTTCACCCTTTTGGTTTCTTATGTGATTTGTAGGAAAAAGATTGAATCTTTCTATCCATTGGAAATTGGTGTTTGCTCTCAGATTAAAACCAGTTACTTTGTATACCCTTTTGGTTTCTTTGTGATTTGCAAAGGAAAAGATTGAATCTTAGGACCAAATTTTAGTTCATGTCAATGGCTTTGATGAGCAGAAACTATACTCAAATGGGTTTATCAAGAAGTGATTCTTTACTTGGATACACAGAGCACAGCTCTTTGATGATTGAAAAGAGACAGTTGTTTCTCAGAAGCTACCAATTCTGCAGAAAACAGAGCTTAACTGAAAAGATGAAGAAATCTTTGATTAAAGTGAAGAAAGTGATGTGGTTGAAATTAAGATCTGCTCGGAAACTTAGAAAAGTGGTTTGGTCAAGGCTTCGTTTGGCTTTCCTCTGCCGTCGCCGGAGAAGATTTCTCCGACTGCTTAACCTCTACAACAACCGCCACTACTCTTCTTCCTCTTCTTCTAACTGTTTTTGGTAGGAGTTTTCAAAGTTTCTTCTTTGTTGTTAGTATGTTTTATGGGTGGTAAATTTATTTGTTATGTGAACTAAAATGTGGTTTATTGAGAAAAATGTTGCCTAAATTATATATTTTTGTCAGTAATTTGTGCTTATACTAAAGTTTACCTCTCAATGTATTCTTAAGTTGTGCTTATACACAATAATTTTTCTCCACGGTCGGAAATTCAAAATTACCAAAACACTAACTTTACTTGTATTGTTTTAATATCATTTGTTGTAAACATGCCTTTGTGTACGCTTAAGAATGTATGTTAGGTTCCCATTACTGTTAAATATATTGTATTTTTTTCTTACAAACAAACAACATAGAATAGTTGAGAATCCCAAGTAAATTGGGATGATGAATTGCAATTAGGGTTAGGGTGGTATGACATTTTGGTGCAAATTTTAACTATTCTACAACTTGGGGAAAATCGAAGTTGAGAAGGCAAAGGGAGATGGATGGGTTGAATTATTTAAATAGTGAAATTAGCTAGGGAAATGAAATTACTCAAAATTCAATGTTCAATATTTGAATTGTCTAAGGAGGCAGCCATTAATTCATAGCTTTTTACCATTACAAAAAATAAAGTCAAATTAAAACTATACAAAAAAAAATTAATATAAAATAAAGTATAAAGTCATTGGGGAATCGTGACTTTTACTTTCCATTTACACATGCACCTGACCTTTGAATAACAAAGGGAACCTTCCAAATGGTATTTATATACATGATCTTTTGTTTTGTTTATTTTTCCTTCAATATATTTTACTGAAAGAAAAAAAACTAACAACAAAAACAAGAAATTAACAACCTATTTGATTTAGTTTGTTATGTTGAATGTTTCACTTGTTGTTTGATGTTGATATTGGATATCGTTGTTATTGATTAAAAATATTGTTTAACTGCTAGAAGTAACATTAGATAATCACAATTTGTTTTATTTTTATAATCGTTAAAAGTGGTTATAATATATTTGAAATTCTTATTTAATGTCGAAAAACAAGAAAGACGATTGAATAAATTCTCAAAAATTCACTTAGATTTACGTTTAATATACACAAGCAAGAAATTCTCAAGTAGAATTTGATATAATGTCAACTAAATTGTATGTTCTCAATGGATTTAATGAAGCTAAAGGTGATGTCAATTTACAAAAGCTTGATTATCAAAGAAGTAAATTGAGATTGTCTGGAAGTCAATTTGTCATTTAATTTCTTTAATTTTTGTATTGAGGTGGCTTATTTTTATTAGAAATTAGCATTTGTTATAGGTAGGGTATATTTTTAAAACTGTTAGTATAAATTAATTGATCCTCATACTTAATGTGAATGATTCTGTTTGTAAGCATCTTCTTGTATCATTTTTTTTAAATTATTGTTTTTTTAAAAATATATATTATTTGAAGTACACGATTCAATTGATGATTCTCTCTTGATCTCCCAGTTGACTTTAAGAAAATGGAGAGTGATGGCGAGAAATAACGAACCAATGTCAGTGTAGAAAAATACCAAATCTGAAATTTTCCTAAAGATCATGGAATTAATAGTAACATTATTTCACTACTATATATTGTTCCTCATCTCCTATAAATACCTTGATTATAAATGTAATCCAGGCTAATTAATCCTCTCAAAAGACTTCTCTGGATTTCCGGCCAGTAGGCGTGTGCATTCGGTCGAAACCGAACCGAATTAACCGAAAATCAAATAAGGAAAATATTGTTAACCGAACCAAACCAAATAAGATTCAAAATTGAATTCACCAAACCAAAATAAATTATTCGGTTTGGTTAAAAACCGAATCAAACCGAAATTTTATATTAATTAACAAAAATTTCAAATTCTAACACTTAAAAATACAAAATGCACAGCCAATATAAGTATTACAATGGATTAAATAACTTAGTAGAGACATAAAAAAGAATAACAGTGAATTTTTTAGAAGAGAAATAAGAGAGTGATAATAAAATAAAATTTTATTATATGTTTATATATATTTCGGTTCGGTTCAGTTATTACGATTTTTTCTACATAAAAACGGAACCAAACCGAATAACCGAAATATCAATATTTTACAAACCAAACCAAACCAAATTTTTAAAATAACCAAACCAAATTTTTAAAATAACCAAACCAAATTAATATTTCGGTTCGGTAATTCGATTACCAAACCATATGCACACCCAGCAGCCTCTCTCACTTTGTTTCATCTTGTAGGTAGTCTCTTCATTGGTTTTTGTTTCCTTGGTGGCGATTTTAGACATCAATAAAAAGATAAATACAACACACAAAATGCAGGCAGCAAAAATTAGAAAATTATTGTGTAGTTGACTAATTTCGCAGTTAAGTGGTAGGAAATTACATATAGGTGGAGACAAAATTTTGACACAACACGTAACACTTTTATGACCAAATTTATTTGATCAAAAGTGCGTTGCGCTTGTTCATCACATTTGCATTTGAAATTGTGATAGTTTTTGTAGTTAAATTTGGATGTTTAAAAGAGTATTTCGAATGCTTCGTATTTGAAAAATAGTTGGGGACTTAATTTTCTTCATTTGTTGCATTTGGCATTCATGTTGCTGCCTTCAAGATCCAGCATAATAATTTTAATTAATTTTTGGAATATTCCTTGCAAAGCAAGGAAAGTATTGTTTTTTTTGGTTTTGTTGAAATGGATCTTGAGTTAAACCCCACGCCATTCCATATCACCAAGTCAACTATCTACATTTTGTCAAAAACAATAGCAATTTAATTGAGGTTGACCTCAATCTATATAATATACAAAAATTTAACCTAATTTTTTTTCTATTTCCATCATACAAAACTAGTGCAGGATTATCTCGGAAGGTAAACCTTTAAACAAGTAATTCTGAAGAACTTTATCATTTTTAATGGATTAAAATCAATAAACTCAAAGAATAAACATACGAATCTTTTCAACAGTCAATGAATTGCATAGCTTGGCATTAGTTATACGTACCCAGCCAGATTTGAAATTTTGGTTCCACCATGGATTTAGGATATATTGTTTCCTTTTTTGTTTATAATGTTTACATTTCATTGCAAGGGTTTTATATTATCTTAAATTATTCTTTCTTGTTGTGTGTTATGGTACTTTGTTTTTTTATAAAATCTATATTACTTTGCCCTTCATCACTGTTAAATCAATCATCACATCATTCATTCAATGGTAATAACGAGTAAAGTAAATTTTACTTTGGTTTTAATAAAGTCATTACAAATCTTAGTATATAAATTTATGAAGCATGGGCTTGGAGTTGAGTTCTCATGTTTGGACCATAGAAACAGAATCCAGCTTAACTCTCCCAATTGGATTCCCTATAAAATTAGGCCATAACTGAATTATTATTTTTTAATTTTTATTGTTCAAATGATTAAACAATATTTTAGGTCTTAAAGTTAATATTATCAAAACTGGTTAAATTATTATCAAAACTGGAGTACTATATAAAGTTAAAAAAAGTTTATTAATTCAGTTATTAACTGGTTAAATTATTGAAAGTTCATTTTTACATTAACGATGTCTGTGCTTACATTTTGAGGGTCAAATTGATCTTTCCATAAAGATAATGGGTCAAACTGATCTTGTATTTTTTTATAAGGGGTTCAAACTTGAAACTACAACGTTCATATAACAAGGTCTATGATTATGTTTTAACTTTTAAGTGTCAAAAATATCATATATTGAGGGTGTTACTAGAGTCTTTTATTTAAATATTTATGTTATTTGCTATCATTATATTCCCCGAAATAAAAATATTTATGTGGCGTTAATATGTAATATTTAATTGAAAATTTTAATTTGTATCTGTTTCTGTAGCTAACTACTAATAACTAAACAAATCATTATCAAAACTGTTTTTTACAATAATGTACAAAACTATACCAGAATTCATTTCACTCTGACTTGAAATCATTGTGATGACTAATCAGTAGTCTCTTTACATTAAGAAAATTTAATAAATCCCAAAAAAAACCAAATTTAATTCCTTCCCCTTAACCAAAGATTAGCCTAACAATGATTGCACATGCAAACCCTAATATTTTTTTAATTCTTCCATGACTGAGTCTTGTCTGTTTTTGTGGTTTTATCTTATTAACAATCAACTAATTTGGTTCATTCCCAATTGCCAATAGTGTTGGCCATGTGGGGAATAAAGTTTGCAAATTTTGGCTAGGAATAAAAAAGGATTAGAGTCCTCAATTTCTCGGATTTTGCACATTGTGCCTTTTAAGTTTTATTTCGACTCTTTCGAGTCGAACACGTCAGATGGTGCTTTTATTTCGTATCTCATGTGGTTATTAAATAGATAATTCTAGAATTTACACGGAGTACATAATTATCGAAACACTTATCACGTAACTTGTAAGGCAAGAGTTCATGAACATAAGGCATTATCTTTTCAACTGAATTTCAAGTTCAATTCAACAAAATGATAAAAATTATGGTGATCAAGGCTTATTTCAATTTATCTCAATACAGTTCAAAAAGAATGTAACCTTAATATGTTAAAACTGAAAGTCCAAGCCCTATTATGTAAAATCATAAAATTTAAAGGGGCTCAAAATTGGCTTTATTCCTCTATCTCAAACAAAACAATTAAAATAATGTAGTCCCCCATGTGTTTCTTGGTATGCATTTCAGGACCCAAAATTTCAACCAAAGATTCTGCACCTCATTCACATTTAAATTCATCTCTGAAACAGTCATAAAATGATCATACAGAAATGGGTTTTCAAAGGATCATGGGAATAATGCAGAAGAAATATAATGGCTACCAGCTGCTCGACGAAATGCCTCAAAGAACCCTGCAGCAGAGAAGCAGCATCAAAATCAGAAGAAGAAGAATAAGAAAGCAAATGTTGATGAAAGGGGGGAAAAAGGGTATTAGATTATCAACAAATTCAAAAAAGTTGACATTAATGGTGTTGATTCTGAGTAGCAGAATTTCAAGAATTTATGCTCATATCATAAGCAGAATAGAGAAGATGGATGATCTTTATTTTCCTAGTATTATATTCTCAACTCAACTGGGTTTGCCTGTTCTGTCCCATTCATCTGTTAATTGCAGTACTAGAAGAACAAAAACAAGTTCAATTTCTGTTCAAAGGAATTTCACATGCTGATTAACTTTCTTAATTTATTGGTTATCTTTTGTAATGTTAGTAAGAGTGTTGCTTTTGCTTACTATAAGTTTAATTAAAAAAAATACTTATGCTGGATATCTCAGCCTAGCGATTTAGTTTGAATGTATGACTCTAAAAGTCTTACGTTCGAGTCATACAAGCGTGTATCTGAAATTCATTTTGTATTTAATATATGCGCAACTATGCAAACTTCAATAACACATATTTCCGTCACATAAAAACTTCATGAACATAAGTTTTCCGGTGAATTGATAAAAAAACTCGCTTCACTAGGATTTCGCTTGTTAACTTAAGTACGTTTTGACACATCGTCTCGCACTTTCATAGACAGTATAAAGAAAATCATCTTGAAAATATTTGATGTCTGTAATTCTTAATTTATTATACACTGTCGTGGTAGGTATGGGGTGTAATTGATTTGTTAAAGGATAAATAATTCAAAAGCCTCACTGTAAAGAATAATTGCTCATATGCTAACTTTCCAGCCATTCATGTCCACATTTTACCCATCAATTTACAGTCCAGAAAGCTCATCATAATTAATCCCACAAAGATACATTATAAGTACCATCTAACACCCTTAATTTTAACTTTGTTGAAACCCAAAAACTTTAGAAAAAAAATGGGAAGAATCTGTAAGAAAATGTGGAGAGTGATTCCATGTACAAATAGCAGAAGAATCTTGAGAACTGAATCCAACAAGGATATTCATGAGATTCTCAAGGCTAAATTGTCCACAATTCAAGAAGAGCCAGAGCCGCCACCACCGTCACCGGAAAACTCAGCTCCGGCGAGAATATTGGTGGCTAAAGGTGTGCTGATGAAGAAGATTTGTTCTAATTACAAGGCTATGAAGAAAAGAAGGTTTAGTTTGAAGCCTTCATATTTTTTTGTTCATGGTTGCTCATTGATTAGTGTTCTTTAATCACATTGTTCATCTTAATTATGTTACTAATTTCATTTAACTTGTTGAGTTCATGACATTATGAATTAATGATTTATTTTCAATATTTTGCTTCTCAATTTCAATTTTTTTTGCTTAATGTTCTTGAGAATTTAAAGCAAAACAGAAAAACAACTATAACTTATTAATATGAAAGCATAACAAGTTCATTCATTGAGAATCATGGCGACCTAAAATAACAAGATCAAGAAGCTTTCTCCTGACATCATAAACTGGATTACGATCGATTAATCGATCCCGCTCATACGCTTCTCTGAGGAAAACGGTATGCATCTTTCCCTTGGTCGACAAATAAAACATTCCCGGATGATCCAAAAACAAATCTCTTATGTTCAATTCAATCCCGAAACATTTTCGAAAATGACTGATTTTCTCCACTTCCACCATCTTCTCGACCGTCAAACTCAGAAATTCATGCACTATCGCCACCGACCGTTTTTCCAAACACATTTGTCCCGTTTTAGACCTAATCTCTACAAACTCGTCGTACGGCCCGACATAAGGCAACTTTTGCCATTCCTTAACCTTAGCCTTGAAATTCTTTCTCAACTTCATCCCCGGAGGATACCGATGTTTGAAACTAAACCGAATTTCGGTTCTGTCAACACCACACTCCTCGTTACAACACTCGAAAACCCGCCAATTTTCTACCGCCGCTGCGAAACGGTTTTTCGGGAATTCCTTTGCCAGCTCCAGAATGTGGGTATTTGGCTCGTGAGCCTCGGACAGCCTGAAAAGATGCGGGTTTCGGGAAATCACGGAATCCTCGAAATCATCGGGGAGGCCCAACTCCCTCCAAACCTTGAAAATCGCGCGAAGCGGCAGTGATTTGGAAGCGGACATTGTTAAAAGCCGAACCAACCGATCAACGACAGCAGGCAAGGTAGCTTGAATAGCCTCGGCTTCTAGACAAGAAATGTGAAAGGCTTTTTCGGTTAATTTACAAAAGGGTTGAGAAACTGAAGTGTCGTAAAAGATGTGAAAGATGTGGGGGTATTTTCGGAGGAAAGAGGCTGCGCCGCGATTGAGGTGGAGCTTTTGGGAAAGTCTGTTGAGGAAATCAATGGAAACTGACGGAGGGTTGTTGGAATGGTTTGCGAGAATCAGATCTTGAATGGCGATGACTTTGTTGAGGTTTTTGTACTTGTCCATTAGTTTTTCGAAAGTCGGATCTCTAGCTCTAGCTGCTACATATTGAGCAGAAGTTGTCATTGATCGAACCATCGGGGATGCTGTACATGGATGTCGTAAAACAGTTTCGAAGATCTGTTTTTTCATTCTTTAGCTGCTAATTATGTTTCGAAGATTTGCGAATATCAAGCATATCGCAATGGTATAGTCCTATAAACAGAAGTTTATGTTAAAATTCATCAGTCACGTGATATCAGATGAAATTATAAATCTTTTACTCAAGAGCATGATATTGAATCATAGCATAAAGAAAGAGTAATAACTTCTAATAAGACCCAACATACTTAATTTGTAACAAAAGAATACTCGATAAAGCAGCGAAAATTAAACAAGGAGATTCAGCATACTGAGACACATGTAATCAAAGAGTTTGTGATACAAAAACTAGTCAATTGGACTGATCTGAATAACAAATTAGTTAAGATGCCATTTACCCAGTCATTTAAGCTCCTTAGAGAAGCAAAGAGCAACTAATCAATCAATTACTTGATTTGATTATGGACGACATGCAATCACAACAAATTTACATTTTTTGTTCTTAGCAGCGCCAACAAGTTGTTTAAGCTAATTTATGAATCAATTACAATAATTTTGATGAACCCTAAATCGATTTAAACGGTCAATTTGCAGAGCTAGAGTGAAGAAAGAAACAACATTGATGCATAATATTGAATTTAAATTTGAACTATTGAAGAAATATAACAGAATCAAACATTGAACGAAACTAATAACTCAATGATTTTTAAAGAGAGGAAGCCAAAGAGGAATACACTGATTTGCGCAAGGTCGCCGGAGCTCGAATCGGTGGTGGTGGAGGAGCTGATGGCGGGTGGCGGCGGGTAGGAGGCTTTTTCTTGTTGTCGTTTATCATCTGCTTTTATATTTTGCTTATTCAGTTTCTCCGACGACGCCGTTCCTTTATTTTGCTATAACGAATATGAATGTCATCATGTGAGGGGATTATTTGTTGGGTACTTATAAAAGAATATCGATTTTTTAAACTATTTAGATCCTATGTTAATCTATTTACAATTTAGGCTTACGTATACAACTTTAATCTAATAGTCAAATATGATTACGCATCCAGGTTCTTCAAATTAAATATTCTCCTTCTCTAACGCACGATTTTGAATCCCAATTCCTCTTGCAACGGAGATTTCAAATCTCAGCTCCAATCTAATTGTGTTTTCCTCTTGATTCATCAAGATTCAATCAATTGTACTTCTCATTCATCAATCTTCAATCAATCATAGTCCAAAATCGTGAAAATTTAAGGTAATAACCACAAAAACCTAAAACACAACATCAATCATTGTTCTTCTTCTTATTTTCTTTGATATCGACACTCAATTCTTCTTTTTCATCATCTTTTTCTGAGTTCGATAACCTAAAAATAAGCATCTTCTCCACTTGTTGGCGCTGCTCCTCTTCTTGTAATTTCATCTTTGTTCTTTGAATTCTTTTATATACATACA
>CATIWQ010493936.1:0-58640 GCA_949673415.1 Euphorbia schlechtendalii
ATGTAGTTTTAAAAGATATCGAACCCACAAGGAAGGAACCAAGTCTAAAGATCAATAAGGAAGACAAAATAAAGAAAATAAAATAATATAAGGTTTTGGATAGGAGGGTTAGAATGAAGAATGAGTAAATATAGATATGAAACATTAGAGAATCTAAATATATAGATTTTCCCTACGAAATAAGGATAGTAAAGAAAACATGCAAGTTCAACAAAGATGTTACGATTCACTAAACTAATCTAACAGACTCGGTTCAAAATACTCAGATGTTCAATTATTCACCGCAAAGCAACACACGAAATAACTTTTCTAAACCTAGCGCAAACGAATTAAGAAAATTATATAAAACTAGACAACGTCAATACTATGCTTAGTACGGGTCGCTCTCACATAGCCATATTTAGCAAGTTACAATTCCAAAAATGTTGGCTCACTAAATATCATTATATCACAAATCCAGTGATTATATACAATATTGTTAACCACGAAACTACTCTTAAAATTAACTCCAATGCATATAACTTTATTAATATAAAAGACTTAACATGAAATACGCATTATGACACATAGACATATCATAAACTTCAAAATAGAAAGTATAAGTAGAAAGCAAAGCAAAGTTGTAAGATATGCAAGTGAAAGCTAAAGTTGATCAAACTGTATCCACACTTATGAATGTAGTGAATTCTCTATCTATACACACATTATATCTCTTTATAATTGCATTCTAATGTTTTCCCTCTGGTTGCCCACAAAATTTGTGAGGTTTGGAACCTTATTTATAGAGTTTGAAGGATTGCATCTATCCATATGAAGAGTCATGTCCATTGGTGAAAGATTGCTTTACTTCATTGTGATTGGTTGAGAAGCTTCAATCTAATCCACAATGGATAGGCACCTTTTCATAATTGGTTAACTTCATATAGGTGTCTATTCATTGGTAGTTGATGGATGTTGATGGTGGTTGATCATGCTTATCTAGCGGTTGGTAGTTAAGAATATAAAACCAGAAAACCGTCCAAGTGACCGCGATATACAAGTCGCGATCGTGAATCTTTGATTGGTAGATTTATATTCTGAAGAAGAACAGGTTGCGACATTGAATGTTTGTTGTAACCGTGAATTGCATTTTTCTTCAGAATTCTCCTTATGACTTCACCGATCTTTGACAGCTTCGATCCTAAGCCAAATCTTTAAGTTCTACACATCTTTTTGAACCTTTTTCACTCTTTTTTCATAGAATTCCACTTTTGACCATTTTACTCCCAGGATTTACCTAGTATCTGCATTTGCATAAAAAACAACTACATTCCACGTGAAATCTTTTATATGAAGTATAAAAATGACTTCAACTATAGTGTTTAGTGTATAAATTATAATGATAATAAGTGTAATTATACACTTATCACAATCTACTAAAGCGCTCACACTCTCAATGTGCGCTCATACTCGAAACAAAAATTTTGTTCGAAATATGCACAAACATCGAACTTGTAATACTTAACACTCACAATAACCTTGGAACATATGTTAGTATAGTATAGGTATGGATAATGTATAACTAACACAAAATCAAGAAAATTTTCATTCTTCAAATTTTTAATTTTATTTAATTTTATTAGATTTTTTTGATTTTATACAAATGCCCCCCCACACTATAGAACACAATGTCCTCATTGTGAGAGACTTAATGAAAAATGAAACTAAAACGAAAAAATGAAAAACAAACAACTAGTCTAAAAATTGAAAAAGAAAATAAAAGAAAAGAGTAAACCCGTTTATTGTGAAGGAGAATCCAAGGGACAAGGAGTAAATTGACAATTTTATTTTATAAAGAACTATAGTGATTTTCGAAGCATCGACTTATTACTCTTCTTTAGAATCTTCATGTCTTTCTCCATTACTCCAAGTTCCGCTTGGTAATTATCTAGCTTTTGTTTCATATACGCCTTCCAATCTTCTAGTGCTTCTTCTTCATCTTCTTCTTCTCTCATCGGAGCTTTGCCATGATGATGTAGAAATTGGATCGGATGGGCCAGCCGAAGTGTCCTCAAGAGTTGAGATTAGTTTCTCGTTCGGTTGGAGTAGGAGTAGAAAGAAAAGATACCATTGCTCTCTTGAAGAAGTCCAGTATTTTTCAAATAATTTCCATCCATATATCGAAAATACTCACCCTATTGTTGAACATATGGAAGTTCTTGTTGCGCTCCCATTACAATGGTGGTTATAATTTCGACCACCCCAATCTTATTCCTCATGCTTGTTGAGTTTTTCTTCATAATTTCCCATATGATATCCACGAACTCTGCTTTTTGCTTATTCATCGTGTAAGAGAGGACAAACAAATCTCTCTTTTGGACCTTCGTGTTCTCCACCCGATAAAATACCAAAGTGGTGAGGTATTTGAGAAGTAGGAGAATACATTCGTCCTTAATCAATTTATTTGGGGAATTTTTGATATCGAAAGCTCACTTACCCATCAAATCTGCCCAAACTCGATTTGCTGGAAACGAATCTGTCATACTTGATGAATTTTCAACTTTGAAACCAAACCAAGCATTCATCATATCTCTTGTGACGGTATGCTGCCTTCCTTGGTTGCGAAATTGAATAGCCTCTTCTTGTTGTCTTCAAAATCTAATGTCACAAATTGGCTTAATCCAAGATCAGAAATATACATCCACATCTGCTCATAGAGGCCAAATGTCTCCAAGAAAACCAAGTCAAGAAAAAACATGCCGATTATCTCTAATTTGTTCAAAACTTGAAATTTTTTCCCTTCCTCACCTGTTCGGATAGGAAAAGGACAATCGTATTCTTCTTGATAATTTGGGATTTGTCTTCTTTGGTTGGCGGATTTCTTAACATGGAGTCATGATTGTGTTTGAAGTAAGGTTTGAGAAGGTTGAGAATTATAGAAGAATAGAGATGTTTGTGAAAGAATTGGAACTTGAGAAGACTTGTAGGAAGGTTATGGTGGTTATGGTTTCAACTTAGACCTTCATATAGAGTTCCAATAGGTCTCTAATTGGCTAAAATAGTCAATATAGCCTTTTTCTCTTCAAACTAGCCGTTAATGGCAGTTTCAGCCATCTGTCACGTGTTAATCGCGATCTACAACGGTTATATTTTTTTCATGTCTTAATCGTGAAGGCATGTTGTGATCATGACTTACTTCAAAACAGGAACAGAAGGTTTTGCGGTATAACTTTACGAGCGTGATCTATAGTCACGATCGCTACCTTCTTTAATCCTTCTATTGATTCAATTTTTAGACTTAGTACCTAGAAAAACTAAAAAAAACATATTAAATATAAATCATAAATATTCACTATTTACATACCTGGAATGATTATGGTGAAGATAGTAATTGAACATCAACATCTTGTTGTTCAAATTTATTTTCGATATAAGGTTTGCATCTTTGGCCATTGGCTTGAAATATTTCTCCATTTTCGGCTTTCATAATAATGCTCCATTGTCAAATACCTGAATAACTTCGTAAGGTCCCTTCCAATGAGATTTGAGTTTTCCAGGGAATAAGCGAAGTCTGGAATTATATAACAGAACTTTATCTCTAATCTTAAACTTCTTTTCCCTTAGTTTTTCCTCGTGCCATCATTTTGTCTTCTCTTTATAGATCTTTGCATTTTCATATGATGATAAACGTAGTTCTTCTAATGCATTTAAATCCAACTTTCTTCTTTCACCGACTTTGTGTAAATCCATATTCAAATTCTTCAAAGCCTAAAAGCCTTGTGCTCTAATTTTACTGGTAAATGACAAGCCTTTCCGTAAACTAACTTGTAGGGTGTCATACCAATAGGTGTCTTAAAAGCTATTTTGTAAGCCCATAATGCATCATTTAATTTAGTAGACCAATCCTTCCTAGAATTCGAGATAGTCTTTTCGAGAATCCACTTAATTTCTCGATTAGAAATTTCTACTTAACCACTAGTCTGAGGGTGATATGGGGTAGCAACCTTATGATGTACTCCATACTTATGCATCAAGGTTTCAAAATTTTTATTGATGAAATGTGAACCTCCATAGATAATTATGGTCCTAGGAACTCCAAATCTACTAAATAATTGGTTAAGAAACTTAGCAACTACTCTAGCATCATTCTTACAATATGTGCTAGCTTTAACCCATTTTGAAACATAATCAACTACAACCAGAATGTAATTATTACCTTTAGAGTTAGGAAAAGGTCCCATGAAATCTATTCTCCAAACATAAAAAAGCTCCACTTCTAAGATGTTTTTCAATGGCATCTCATCTCTTCGACTTATGTTTCCTATTCTCTGACAATTATCACAATTTTGAACAAAATCTCTAGCATCCTTGAACAATGTTGGCTAATAAAACCCACTCTCTAAAACTTTAGCAGCGGTTTTTACTGGTCCTAAATGTCCTCCATATATACTATCATGGCAATGACTTAAAAATGAAGAAAAGTTAGTATCATCTATACATCTACGAATAATACTGTCGGCACATACCTTAAACAAATAAGGGTCATCCCACATAAATGATCTAATGTCCTTAAGAAATTTCTTCTTACCATTAGAATCTAAATCAGAGTGTAAAGTATGTGTACCCAAATAATTTGCAAAGTTGGCATACCATGGACTAAAAATATTTCTAACAGACATAAGATTTTAATCTGGAAAAAGTTCATTTATATCACCAGTTTCATCTATAGGTCCCTTATCATCTTCTAAACGAGATAAGTGATCAACTACGATATTCTCACTTCCCTTTTTATCCCTTATTTCTAAGTCAAACTCTTATAAAAGAAGGATCCACCTAATTAATCTAGGTTTGGCATCTTTTTTAGCAAATAAATATCTCAAAGCAGCATGATCTGTATAAACTATTACTTTAGATCCAATCAAATATGATTTAAACTTGTCACATGCATATACGACTACTAACATCTCTTTTTTAGTGGTGGTGTAATTGCATTGTGCAGAAGATAAAGTGTGACTCGCATAATAAATTGCATGTAAATTCTTTTCATACTTTTGACCTAATACACAACCAACAGCAACATCACTAGCATAACACATCAATTCAAATGGCAGATACCAATTTGGTTTCACAATTATGGGTGTCGAAACTAATGCTTGCTTTAAAGTGTTGAAGGATTTTAAACAGTCATCAGAGAAATTGAACTTCACATCTTTAACTAATAAATTAAAGGTTTAGCTATAATTGAAAAATCCTTAATAAACCTTCTTTCAAATCCAGTATGGCCTAGAAAAGATCTTACTCCTTTAACATTTATGGAAGGAGGCAATTTCTCAATGATCTCGGTTTTGTCTATATCTACATGAATTCCCTTCTCATCTATCTTATGACCTAAAACTATACCTTCATTAACCATAAAATGGCATTTCTCCCAATTCAATACCAAATTAGTTTCCTCACATCTAGCAAGTACTTTATCCAAATTTTCTAGACATTTCTCAAAAGAATCTCCATATACAAAGAAATCATCCATGAAAAACTCCATAATATCCTCCACATACTTACTAAAAATAGCCGAAACAAACCTTTGAAAAGTAGCCGGAGCATTGCACAACCAAAAAGGCATTCTTCTATAAGCAAATGTACCAAATGGACATGTAAAAGTTGTTTTATCTTGGTCATCTGGCTTTATATGAATTTGAAAATATCTAGAGAATCCATCAAGAAAATAGTAAAATGCATGACCTGATATCCTTTCTAACTTTTGATCTATAAATGGTAAAAGGAAGTGGTCTTTTCTAATGGCTGCATTTAATTTTCTGTAATCTATGCAAACTCTCCATCCAGTTGTTGTCCTAGTAGGAACTAAGTTACGCTTTTCATTCTGAACTACAATAATACCTCCCTTTTTCATAACACATTGGACAGGACTGACTCATTCACTATTTGAAATCGGATAGATAATTCTTGCATATAGGACTGACCCATTCACTATCTGAAATCGGATAGATAATTCCTGCATCTAGCAACTTAATAATCTCCTTCTTAACAACTTCCTTCATGTGAGGATTCAATTTTCTTTGCCTCTCTATCTTAGGTTTACTATCATTCTCCAAATTAATAGAATGCATCACTATATTAGGGCTAATCCCTCTAATATCGAAAATTTTCCAACCAATACTCCTTATTCTACCCCTTATTGTCTCCAATAATGCTTCTTCTTGCAAATCAGATAACATATTAGAAATGATAATGGGTAAGGTATTGTTGCATCCTAAAAATGCATACTTCAAATGACTAGGCAACTGCTTCATCTCTACTAAGGGTGGTTTATCTATAGAAGGTGGTATAGGATCATCTTCTTTAACTAATTTTTTGGTTTCAGAGGAATATTCTAAATTTTCAAGGGATTTGGATGTTGACTCTTCATGAGATGTAACATGACAAATTTCATCTATGCATGTAACAGTTAAGTTATCGATCATGTAATCACCATGAAACTTATCCCAATGCATGTTAGTAAACATTTTAGACACAAAATACAATAACAAATAGATATATAACTGATACAAAAGCAAAATATAAAAATGTATAGTAGTCTCCCAGTATTTGATCTCTAGAACGCACTTGCCTTCCCTGGCAACGATGCCAAAAACTTGTTGGCCACTTTTCTTCTAATAATATAAAAGTTCTAAATATGAACAGGTGTTGTCAGTATCGCTTATCAAATAGAAAAATGATGAAAATTGCAAGTATACAATTGCGATGTAGTTTAAAAAGGTATCGATCCCACAGGGAAGGAATTAGGTTCTAAGGATCAAATAGAGTTACGGAACAAAAGAAAATAAAATAAGTTAAAGGTTTTGAATGGTAAACTGATGAATGGACAGATGCATGAACATATTAGAAAAGATGAAAAGCATATAGATATTACCTAAGAACAAGTATAGTGGAGTAAAATATGCAAAATAATCAAGAATGTTTTATGCACTAGATAACTTCAACAAACTCGGTTCTAGACTCCCAAATATCCTATAATACACTGTAGAGTAACACATGAAATGACTTTTCTAAACCTAGGGTAAATGAATTACGACACTTATAAAAACCTAGACAACAACAATACTATGCATAGTACGGGTCGCTCTCACATAGCCATATTTAGCAAGTTACCACTCCAAAAATATTGGCTCACTAAACAGTGTTATAATCACAGATCCAGTGATTATACACAATCTTGTTAACCCCGACACTACTCTTAAAGTCAACTTGAAAGCATATAACTTCATTAATATAAGTGACGTAAGACAAAATACTCGTTATGACACATAGATATATCATAAACTTCGAAATAAAAAGTATAAGTAAAAAACAAAGTAAAGTTGTAAGGTATGCAAGTGAAAGCTAAAGTTGATCAAACCATATCCACTCTTTAATGTGAGTCGTCAATTCTTACAATTCCTGCATCTACTCTGAATTCGGTCTCGACTCGTACAGAACCTCCGCTAGGATGCTATTCCTTGTGAATATTGAACAAATGAATGTTGAAGAATAGAAACTTTTATTGATAAGTTCTTTGCAATTACACTCATACAACAATCGCTCTAATTTGTGGAGAAATCTAGTGATTTAAACAAGAATCGAATCACTTATACATTTTCTCTCTAACACTTTGAACTAGCGAAATCTATATGACTTTCACTCTCTATCATGTATCATATACTCTATCGATTTTCACCATACTACATATCCCGAAATGGTTGATTTGAACCTCTATTTATAAAATGTGAAAGGCTACGTTTATCTAAATGATTAGTCATGTCCATTGGTAAAGGGTTGCATCATCTTCATGTGATTGGATGCAAGATTTCATCCTTATCTTCAATGGATAGGCACCTTTTCGAGATTACTGTTCTCCAAAAGGTGTCTTTTCATCAGACAGTTGATAGTAGTTGATCATTCTTATCCGGCGGTTGGAAGTTGAGAAGAGTTAACCAAACCACCTCGATTTCTGAGCGTGACATATATGTCATGATCATGAATGTAAGTTGGTAACTTACTGCTTGTGAAGAATGATAAGTCACGATCGAAATAGATAGTCACAAACGTGACTTGGCCAATCACGAATAGATATCGCGATCATGACATGGTCGTGACTTATGCTTTTCTTCATGATTCTTCTTTGCAACTTTATCAATCTTTGACAACTTTGATCCTAAGCCAATTCCTTGCATTCCATGCATCTTTTTGCACCTTTTTCACTCTTTTTGCATAGAATTCCATCTTTAATCAATTCACTCCCAAGATTCACCTAGTTTTTGCACTTGCATAAAAAAACTACATACCACATGAAATCTTTTATATGAAGTATAAAATGACTCTAAACCACATCGTTTTATGAGTAAAAATATCAAGATAATAAGTGTAACTATACACTTATCAGATAACTAACCCATTTTGGTTAGGGCTTTAACCTCATCTAGTCTCATAACCAAACACATGTTAAGGGAAGGCATGTTGTACATGTGCTTACATCGGTTAATAAGTTTCGTATCACGACTTATGATGAGAAGACTATATACCGCCTTAATATTGTTGTGGGGATCTTATTGGTGCCTCTAGTCTCTCCCTTATGATTATGAAAATAATAATTCCGAGCTATTTGGAATTATTAACTCTAAGGGAACATGCTCGGGACTAGTATGTCATAATCATTCCATTATTCCAAGACTCCACATAGCATGCAAAACAAATAAGGTCCATGTTTAAGTCATTTCACCTATTTGTATAAGTTTAAATTTAACAACTTAAACCATGTTTATAAAACCATATGCGGAATCTAATTCTCATAATAGAAATTGACTAAGTCATAAAAGTCCCTTGGGTACTTTTGAGTCTAATAGTGATGGAGATTTTCAGGTAGGTGAGGCCTCCCTTAAAGTGAGAGAAGCCAAGTCCAATCCTTCCCAAAATAACCATGGGCACTTCGATTAATTGTACTATGGACAACTATGATTTAAAGATTTCGTTCTTTAATTAAGTGAAGTATGGGACGATCCTCAATTAAAGCATTCACAAGTGTGGTAAAACATTGCTAATTTATATGATAATTACCTAGACTAGGTTTGAGAAAAACATTAATCTAGTTATCACATCATTTTCTATAATAGGATTGAACCCTAAGTCATGCATAGCATACTTTAATCAATTCATAGAAAACAACATTTTAACTCATTATTATCAATTATGCATAACATAAGATAGGCTCTGATACCACTACTAGTTAATCAAAATAGTAATTGAACATACAAATTGCAAGGCAGAATTTCAAAACTTAAAATTAACCTAAGGATCTCCTAAGGATGCCATGATTGATATAATCCAGGTTAAAACATTCCATAGATGCTTTTAGGTTTATAAAGCTTATAAAAGAAACCTAGCATCTATGTTTAGAGCATTACCAGTTGATGCTTTCTTTCTCCCCTTTGGTGATGGTGTTCCCTTAGAGTAATTCGGTAGAACTTCATTAGCACGAGCTTCTAAACTAGGAGAGCCTCTATGATTGATCCACATAGAAATTCACCAACCAAAAACTCGTTGAGGAAGAACCTCTTAATAAACAACAGTTGCTAGACCGCTCGAAGACTAACCCAAAAATAAACTGAGAAAGCTGACTTTAGAAAGAGCCTTCAAAAGAATTCTTCATTTGTTTAGAGAAACTCATGGAGGATCTAACACAGTGAACGAAGAGAGAGATGCGAACTCAGAAAGAAAAGCTGAGTTGGGCATGTCTTGAATAATGAGAGAGTGGAGGCCTATATATAAGGAAAAAGGGGGAGTGTTTGACTCTCCCTCAAACAAAATGTGGGATGGGATTGTCCCATCCCACTTAATGGGCTAACTTGCGAGTCCAACCCAAAGGCAAGCCCTTGCGGGCTACTCACGTAACCTAGGGGGCTTGCTTTGCAAGCCTGTGCAAGCGCTGCCATTGGTGGTGCTTGCAGGCTTACCCTACACTAGCGGCTTGCGAGCATCTCAGCTCACGGGGCTGCCCCGCAGGCCCCACTTGGAACAACTTGTGTTTGTTTGGGGCCCACTCGCAATGGGAAAAAATCCCTTGCTACACTATATGAAATTTTTCTCTAATTTCTCTTTATTCCCTTTAATTATTAATTTGGTCCAACCAATTAATAATTCTTCTAATGAATTCAACAGCTTATATTTTCGGCATTGACCTAGTCGATAGGTTCTCTAATTAATCCGATAAAGACCTAAAGTGTGTGAACTCATAGGATCCCAAAGTATAGAGCCGCTAGAGGTTAAACTAAATGTGGCTTCCCATCCAAGAACCTTTAGGCTCGGTGTTCCAGACCGATATGGAACTTGATAACTCTAGATGATTAAATGGGCTTTCTAGCAAAGGTGTATGATCCCCTGATACTTGGAACATCATGTGCTTGTGACTTGATCCGATTCTGCAGTAGTAACCAATTCAATACACTCCTTCCATCAGGTTAAGTCCATATAGTTTATTGAGCTCGGATTAAGTGTTAGCTCATGTAATAGCCATAGCTATCATGGAATTAGACTTGTTCATGAAGAACACCACTCAGCCATTATGTATCAAGATTGACTAGAAACTCGTTCTATCAATCTCATACTCTAATTAGAGGTTGATGAGTGTGTCACTTCAATAAGGAGCCTTAAGGTACATCTTCCATTATATCACTATATCAGGAGTGATGGATCCCATCTTAACTACTCGGCTTACCAACATGTGAACATTAATATACTTGTAATCACTCGTGTCATCTTGATCGACAGGGTATGAATAAGTATGACCCAAAGTATAGAAACTCCTACACAAGGTAACCAGTATCTCAGGTATAAGGATACTTATACTGCTACTGCAATAAAACATGAAACCCACACATGGATATAGTTATTTCTGAATGTCTATCTTATAGCGGTCTCCAATGTATTACCCGATTAGCTCGTGAGATCGGCTGCTTGGATCTAATCCAAGGAGTAAGCCTACAAATGCTAGTTTGTCCGCTCTATTGATATCCAGTGTCAATGAAACTATGACTAGGGATATTTAGACTATTCATAGAAAAACGTATGTGTAGTTATCATACCACATAACTCCCACTATGTCCATGCACTTTTACGCTATGAAGTAGTCATGGACTTTGTCTCAGTAATGCGCATATACATATTTAATACTATACATATATGATAGCAGTGAGATACATAAATAAATTGAAAGCACTAATAAGTAACAATGATGCCTTAATTATTATTACTAATAATTCAAAATCGTTTATACATTATAGCTAATAAAGATATATCGCCCTAATTGCCTCTAGGGCATACCTCATGTCTAACATCGAGTAGGGTTCGATTTCTCCTTTCTAACACTCCATTGTGTTGGGGTGCATAAGGAGGTGTCCATTGGGATAAAATACCATTATCCCTTAGATAATCTAGAAACTCTTGGATTAAGTATTCACCGCCTAGATTAGATCGAAGGGTCTTGATACTTTTTCCGAGCTATTTCTTTACTTCGGTTCTGAACTCTTTGAATTTCTCAAAACTTTCAGACATGTGCCTCATTAGGTATAGATAACCATATCGCAAGTAATCATCGATAAAGGTTATGAAGTAGATGAAACCCTCATGTATCTTAACACTCATTGAACCACATACATCAGAATGTATTATTTCCAAGGTACTAGTGGCACGCTGACCCTTACCCTTGAAAGCTTTCTTAGTCATCTTTCCCTTTAAACAATATTCGCACGCACCATAGGATTCCCATTTCATTAGGCCCAAGTCACCACATTTATGTAACTTGGTTAAGCGAGTCTCATTTATATGGCCTAGATGACAATGCCATAAGTATGAGGATTTCTCATTGTCTAATCTTAATTTCTTAACAATGTTAATATTTATAGTTTTAGTTTTAGTACTTAGAACATAAATACCATCAATACATATTCCACAAGTGTAAAGAACATTATCTCATCCAATTTGACAATTATTATTAGAAAATAAAATCTCAAATCCATCTGTTCATAAATGCGCCACAGAAATAACATTCTTAGAGATAGCAAGAATATAATAGCAATTGTTCAAAACTAAAGCTTGGCAACTAGGAAAAAGATGGCTATATGTCCCTAAAGCTGTTGCAGTAACCCGTGCTCCATTTTCAACTCTTAGGTCCATTTCCATCTTTGCAAGCCTCCTACTGTTCTGCAACCCCTATAAAGAAGTATAGATATGAGTACCACAACTAGTATTTAATATCCATGTAGACTCATAAGGAACTGTAGAGAAACTCTCTAGTATGAACATACCTCTAGAAATTTGAGCCACAGCTTTCATCATCCGATGAGCTTGTTCCAAGACAAAGCATTTTCTCTCTCTCCATCTCTAACTTCTTCATGAGCTTTCTCTTGACTTTTAAACCTTTAAGTTTCTTTAACTTAAGGTCCTCAGCATTCACTTTCTCTTTGAGTTTATTTCTAAACTCAATCTCATAAATCTCAAGCAAGTCCATAAGTTAGGTCAAGGTACAGTTGGGAGAACACTCCATAAGCATCTTCTTGAAGAAATCATATTTATTGGGCAATGCCCTCAATACCATTTCCCTCAAAGACTACTCACTGTACTAAACTCCCAACTCTATCAATTTCTCCGAATTATCATATACGTTTATAGCTAACTCTATTGTTGAGGTATCTCCCTACAACTTACTGTGGAATAGTTTATCTTATAAACTTTCCATCGAATTGAGATGATGAATCATGTTTGTGAGATTTAACCCTTTGTACATTTGTGCATACTTTGGGAGCATGTGGTCTAACATGAGTTTTGCAGCAAACTCACAATTTGTTAGTGATCATATTCAACCTAGATATAAGATAGAATTTATTTAGACATTAGTATATGTGCATGGATTAAATATAATGTCTTTAATTAAATATATAATTCCTACTATTTTCTCAACATTCAAATAGCCCCTTCTATTTAAATTTGGGAAATTTGGTCTAACCAATTTTCCTTAGTAGGTAGCATCCATAGCCCATTCATCATGACTCTCGCTATAGTAGGTCAAGCCATAACAAACGACCATGGTTGGAACCCGTCCATTTGCATTCCATTCAATTGCTAGTCCATTTGAATTCTCTTTCTTGAGACGTGTGTAATAATTATACGACTCCTAAAATATGTCTCCAATCTGGCATTAGCTCCACTGACATGGACAACTAACCCATTTTGGTCAAGGCATTAACCCCATCTAGTCTCATGACCAAACACATGTTAAGGGAAAGAATGTTGTACATGTCCTTACATCCGTTAATAAGGTTCGTATCATGACTTATGACAGGAAGACAATCTTAATATTGTTGTAGGGATTTTATTGGTGCAGCTGGTGTCGCCCTAGTCTAGGTCTTATACGATGGATATGATTATGATAATAATAATAATTCAAGGCTATTTGGAATTATTGATCTAAGGGAACATGCTCAAGACTGGTACATCATAATCATCCCATTATACCAAGACTCCACATAGCATGCAAAACAAATAGGGTCCATGTTTAAGTTCTTGCACCTATGTTTATAAGTTGTAATTTATTAACTTAAACCACGTTTGTAAAACCATATGAGGAATCCAATTCCCATACTAGAAATCAACTAAGTTATAAAAGTTTCTTAGGTACACTTAAACCTAATACCAATGGAGATTTCCAGATAGGAAATGCCCCCTTAAAGTAAATGAGAAACCAAGTACAATCCTTGCCAAAATAACCACGAACACTTCAATTCGTTATACCATGGACAACTATGATTTAAAGATTTTATTCTTTAATTGAGTGAGTACGAGACGACCCTCAATTTAAAGCATTTACACCTGTGATAAAACATTTATAATTTATATGATAATCACCTAGACTAAGTTTCTGCAAACCTTAATCTAGTTATCACATAATTTTCTACAACAGGAATTGAAACCTAAGTCATGCATAGCATACTTTAATTAATTCATAATAATTATCAATTACAACATATTATAATCAATTATGCATAGCATAAGACAGGCTTTGATACCACTACTAGTTAATTAAGATAGTAATTGAACATGCAAAGTTGCAAGGTGGAATTTCAAAACTTAATATTAAGCCTAAAGGATCTCCTAAGCATGTCATGATTGATATAATCTAAGTTGAAATGTTCTATAGATGCTAATAGGTTTATAAAACTTATTAAAAGAAACCTATCATCTAGGTTAAGAGCATTACCAGTTGATGTGTGTCTTCCTTTGGTGCGGCGTTGCCTTAGAGCAATTCAATAGAACTCTTTTAACACTAGCTTCTAATATAAGATAGCCTCTATGATTGATCTACACAGATCTTTGCTGACTAAAACATCCCATTGAGGAAGAACTCATTGGTAGACAGCAACTGCTAGACCGCTCAAAGATCAACCCGAAAATATTAACTAAGAAGGTTCACCTCAAAATAGAAAGAGCCTTCTAAAGAATTCTAGCATCATTAGAGAAACTCGTGGAGTATCTCATAAAATCTCGAGAAGAAAAGATGTCGAACTTAGAAAGAAAGGCTGAGCTAAAGTACTTTAAAAGAGGGGGGATGGAGGCTATTTATGGACAAAGGGGAAGCGAAATTGCTCCCCCTAGCCGATTTGGGATTAGTGTAAGGGCTTGAAAGCCCGTGCGGGCTACTCAATGAGAATCTCGTAGAGCATCCTACCACGTAAGGCAAGCCCCTCGCATGGGCTTGCCTTGTGCGGTGCGAGCTACGCAAGAATCTTGCAAGCTAGTAGTAACCTGGGCTTGCGAGATTTTCTCGCAAGACCCACGCGACTCCGTAAGTGCTTGGCAGTGTTTCGAATCCTGCTTGCGAGCTTTCCCACAAGCATGGCCATGTAGCGCTTGCTAACACGTGAGCTTGTCCAGTGCTCGCGTAGGCTTTCCTTGTGAACTCTTGCGAGATTTCTTGCAAGATCAACTTGCATCACACTATTTCGATTATTCCTCTCTCATTCTGATATTTTGGTCAAACTAAAATACTTCCAATTTGAGTTCGACCTTTTCTCTTTTATTCTCGATATAGGCCTATACTTAGTCTGGTAAAGACTCAAAGTGTGTGACCTCATAGGATCCCAAAGTATAGAGCCGCTAGAGGTTAACCTAAACTTGTCTTCCCATCTGGGAACCTTTAGGCTCTGTGTTCTAGACCGATATGGAACCCGATAACTCTAGATGATCAAATTTGGCTTTCTAGCAAAGGTGTATGATCCCCTGATACTTGGTATATCACATGCTTGTAACTTGATCTGGTTCTGTAATAGTAACCAATACAATACTTTCCTTCCATCAGGTTAAGTACCATTCAGTTTATTAAGCTCGGATTAAGTGTCAGCTCATGTAATAGCCGTAGCCATCTTGGAATTAGACTTGTTCACGAAGAACACCACTTGCCATAATGTATTAAGATTAACTAGAAACCCATTTTATCAATTTTATACTCTGATAAGAGGTTTATGAGTCTCTTCAACAAGAGGCCTTAAGGTACATCTCCCATTATATCATTATATCAGGAGTGATGGATCCCATCTTGATTACTCAACTTACTAAAATGTGATCATTACTATACCCATAATCACCTATATCATCCTGATCGCTAGGGTATGAATGAGTATGACCCAAAGTATAGCTCCTACACAAGGTACCCAATATCTCAGATCTGAGGATACTGCTACTGCAATAATACATGACACCAACACATGGATATAGTTATTTCTGAGTATCTGTCTTATAGAAATCTCCAATATATTACCCAAATACATTCATGTATTAACTCAAGGTATCACCTTCAGCTCGTGAGATCGGCTGCTTGGATCTAATCCAAGGAATAAGCTTACACATGCTAGCCTGTCCGCTTCATTGATGTCCAGTCTCAATGAAACTATGACTAGGGATATTTAGACTATTCATAGTAATATGTATGTGCAATTCTCACACTACATAGCTCCCACTATGCCCTTACACTTTTACACTATGAAGTAGAAACAAACTTTATCTTATCAATGCGCATATATAATACCACATATATATGATACCAGCGAGATACATAAATTAAACAAACATTGATTAATAATGAAGATACCTTTATTATTATTAATAATAATCTGAAACTATTTGTACATTATAGCTAGTTAAGGTATATCACCCTAATTGCCTCTAGGACATACATCATGTTTAACACGTTTATCAGTTCTTGTTATGAACAACGCTACAGAGTATGAGACATTTTTTGGGCCCTGTAGCTAATTAAAGTAATTAAACCAGACCCAGCTAAGGTCTGCAGCAATTCAAAATTGGTGGTAAACCATTTAAGAGGTGGTTACGCTATAAGAGACAAGATCATGTATTGATATCTCCTCATTGCCAAAAAGCTAATGACTAAGATAAAGGCCGAAGGAACAAAAATAAAGATCTTGCACATCTTACGAGAGAAAAATAATGAAGCAGACAATTTAGCCAAAGCTGCCTCAGATCCGACCGAAGAGAATGTTCTTTCATGTACAATTATCGATATACCAACATCAAGTGTTGTTAGAAGATAAGTGTTCAAGATGCAAGATGGACCAAGGGAATTAACATCAGAATGGTACGATCTGATCCTCAAATATCTCACAGATTCCACGTTACTCAAGGAAGAAGTTGAAGCTCAAAAAGTCTTGAGAAAATCCTTCCAATATGAAATCATAAGAGGACTATTGTACAGAAAATCGTTAACTCACCAATGGAAGAAATGCCTTGGCAAAAGAGATGATGATTATGTCCTAAGAGAAATTCATGAGGGCATTCGCAGAGATAAAAAAAGAAGGGTACTAGAGTAAGGAAGTCAAAGCTACAAGGGTTCCATTGGCCCACAATGGAGTTAGATACGAAGGAACTAGTGCAAACATGCAGAGCATGCCAAGCATACACATGTAACATTAAAGCATCACCCATAGAGATGATAGTGACAAAGCCAGCATGTCCTTTCTCCACTTGGGGAATTGACATTTTAGGCCCACTTTCTATTGTGCAGTTCCAGAAGAAATGGATAATTTTGGTTGTTGAAGATTTCTCAAAATGGGTCGAATCTGAAGCCATGTTTACAATGTCCCCAACCCAGGCAATACAATTTGTCAACAAAAGCATCATCACTAGGTTCGGCATACTCGACACTATTATAACTGACAATGGAACTCAATTCAAATTTGAGGCATTTAAAGTATATTGTGAGGGGCTACATATTAAACTCTATTTCATCTTGGTATCTTATCCTCAATGCAATAGGATGAGTGAAGTGACAAATCAAATAATTATTGATGAAGTTAAAATCAAGGTACTGAGCAATAGTACGTCGTGGGTTGATGAGCACCCAAACATCTTGTGGTCCTATCGAACAACACCGTGAACATCGATAGAAGAAACACCATTCATGTTAACTATAGCCCTAAGTTCATCCTCCTAATAGATATTGGAACCCTTAGTGAGCAAGTGATCTATTATGTGGGAGCAGCAAACAAATGATAGCTTGAGAAGGAACTTAGATGAGCTAGAAGGAAGGAAAGACTGAGCATCCTAATGCATGGCAACATATAAATAGAGGGTCATGCAGTTTTTAACAAATCAATCAGGTTAAGATTCTTCCAAGTAGGAGAGTTACTGCTACGAAGCATCGAGTTTAAAAACAAGAGCAAGATAGGGAAAATTTGGCATCAATTGGGAAGGTCCTTTCAAGGTCACCCAAAAATTAAGCTTCAACTTGTACGAAATCCAAGACATGGATGGACAAGTCCTACCACGATCATGGAATGAAATGGCCATGTGAAAATTTTATGTCGGGGAATAGATAGCATGCATTCCATATTGTTTAGGTAGATCTTATTTAGCATTTTATATTTCCTCTAAGTGCTTTTATAGTAGTGTCATCCTTATTTAGGAATTCATAAATCAAATTCTATTTGATCTAACACTTTTCATTTCCTCCGCTTGAAGAGTCTAGCTCGGCGTTTTGTATTCAAAATAAAATGAAGAAACAATTTCTAGGTTTTTCATATGAGTGAGTTATAATTAACCCCGTAGAATAAAATAAATTTTAAGTTATTCATATGGGTGAGTTATAATTAACCCCGATGAATAGAATAATTTCTAAGTTATTCATACAAGTGAGTTATAATTTACCCCTGTGAATAAAATGATTTCTAAGTTATTAATCAGCATGAGTTACAATTAACACCGGTGATCTAAGGAAATACCACAATGTGAGTTACAAATGCAATTCCAAGTTCATAAAGAGCGAGTTATAAACAACCTCGGTGAACAAAAGTAAAGGCTTGGTTATAATGGAATTTAAATTTCGCACATGTTGGTGTAAGTTATAGTGAACCCCGGTAAGTGAGATAAGTTAAAACATATGAAGAAATTACAGAAGTAAATAAATAGAATCAGATAGATAAAAGAAAGAAATGTGTCACTAGATATACCAAAAATAAATTTACAAAGTTCAAGAAGGGCGAGAAGAAGCATCATCATCCTCATCATTCATTCTGGACAGAATAAAGGTTACCCATGAATGATAAGAATGGGAAGATTTTTCAACCTCCTCTTCATCTTCTTCATCACCATCCTCATCCTCTCCTTCCTCCACTTCAAGATCTTCAAGCCTCTTAAAGAGCCTTCGGTCATCGGGCAAGAAATCGAGTGGATCATTTGGCCCTGATTTTGGAAGTAAGGCCAACTCATCTAGGTTGGCAGAGGGGAAAAGAGTTTGAGCTTTATGAAATAAGTTAACCCAAAAATTGACCCAATACCTTTTCCAATGGTCGATCAAGCTAAGATCTTTCTTCTGGAAGTGATGTTTCAAGGCTCGGCATCGAAGTCGAAGATAAGACTTGATCTTATTCAACTTGTTATACTCTGTCGCCATAGTTTCATCTTTCTTCACTCTTTCTTCCAAGTCTTTCCTCAAAGGTCGACCTTATCAAAAGCTTCCTTTCCTCAGCTTCAAGAATAGCAAGGGTAGCCTTGTACTCCTCTACAACCTTGGCCATCTAAGCCTTTGCTCGGTCCAGCTCACACTAATGATTCTTGGCCACTTTTTTCAGCTCCTCCTCCAGCTTCCTCTTATCTTCAATAAGTGCTTTCTCCTTAGCCAAAAGGTTCATGTTCTTCAGCTCTTCTTCAACCTTGGCTTTAGAGGTAGATAGTGCTTTATTAGCCAACGCAAGGTCCTTCTTCTCCATTCGAAGTTCTTTCTTTTTAAAACCTTGGGCCTTCAACTTCTCATCCAGGTACACAGAATAAGAAAAATCCTAAGAAAGAAATAATGAGGTAAAAAGGTAAAAAAGTAATAAATTTACTAAAAAATAAACTAACTTATAGCTTTACCTTAGGAACTTCAACAAGTTCAATAACTTGAGGCGTTATCTCCTGATACCAATGATGTTGATAACAGAGCATTCTCACAGCATCGGTCCAATTGATCAACTACACTTGCACGGACTCAAGGAAATAAATAGCCCAGCCTTGAACATCCACGAGGCATGCATTATCTTTCTAGGAGGATGGGTTCCAGTGCACTTTGTTCCACATAATCAAGAAAAGGAAATTGATCTTTGGGGAATAAGGTGTCAAGCTTGATCTTATTAGAATCATCTAGGTGGACCCAAAACCATTTATCTTTCACCATTTTCACTAACCATTTCTTCTTCATCAATTGAGGAAGCTTCAAATGACATGATTTTGAAGCAAAGTAGAGCAAATTGCCACCCCTAGTCTGAACGGGATGAAAAAAGTGGCGAAAAACTACCCCATCCAACTAAATTCTTAAGTCGGTGCAAAGTTTGTTGAGGAGGAGAAATTCTAACATCAATTTTGGAGAGATTTGCTTTGGGGAAATGTTGAATTCTCTAAGGATCGGATCAATGGGACGTCCGGTAGGAGGTGGAAGCCCCATTCAATCAGTGGAGTATGCAACCCAAAGGTCCTTTTAGGTTGGTTATGAATTATATCAGAAGCATCGAGAATATAGCCAAGCACACCAGGGAGATCGGTTAACATTTTCATGTAATGCTCCACCTGTTCTATGGAAATGGTGGAGTGAACTAAACATCAGCATTGGGGGATATTTCTGAAGTTTTAGGTAGGTTAGGAGAAGTCTCAGCTTTGTAAACCACCATGGTCATGGGTACGGGAGGAAGGTCAGTGAAAATATAAGGATTTTTTAAAGGTTGGGGAAGTGAATAAAAGGAAGAGGTAGTAGAACATAGGGTACCGTCAGAAGCCTCGGCCTGCCTCACAATGGGATCTGGACCTTGGGATCCCACAAGATTAGGTTGATGGTGATATGTACTTATTGGAACGGCAGGATTAGATTGGATTACCTCAACTAAGGGAGAGAATCGTGAATTACCCCACTTGAAGAAGAAGAACTAGATACAGAGATGGTAGACATGCTTGTAAAATAATAACGAGAAAAATAAAAAGAAAGTCACCGTAAAAGTGGGTTTGAGGTTGGAGAAAAGTCATCGGAAATTGCCTTTAACAAAGAGAGTAAAAGATATGTGTAAAAAAGAAAAAGTTAGAAGAAATCTGCAATTTATAGGAGAAAAGGGGAAGCAAGAAAGTTTGAAATTTGAAATAAATGTAACGATTATATTTGCTTTGGAAAGTGGAAATTTCAGCGCATCCCTCAAATGATAAGGTCAAAAGACATGTGTGAAGACCACTCTCAAGCATGACTTCAGAAAACTAAGGTTTTAACATGATCTGTCACAATAATAAAGGAAACATCTCAGCTCACTTTTAAACCGACCAATCTTGAAATAACATCGATGTTTACTATTTTTAATGAATAACATCATACAATCCTTGACAAAAATTACAATCACAAAATTTCTTCCTTGATTTCGCCTCAAACCAATCAACTATATGACATTGTGTCTTAAAAGACAACATCGGTTTGTAGGGGGGGGGACATATGATAGCAGATAATGGTAATGTGATAAAATCCCATGGTAGAGGTCCACTCTATAGCCCATACATGTGAGACCTAGTCAAACCCACTAATCAGGTTGTTAGAGGTAACCGCCCGGTCAAACCTCATTAAACGGAGGTTATTACTAACGAAAATCAACTTCAATAAGGAAGTCGTTAGCTATGCCAAATGACGTAATCTCAATTGTCAAAGGAACATCCTAATCTACTATAAAAGAGGTGCAAACCCCCATAGAATATATGACAACAAAACCACAAACTATTATTTGTGATTATTCACTTACACATCCTAACTTAAGCATTGGAGTGGCTACATTGGCAAACCCGGCCTAGCCAACTGACGCTTTGTTGTTTTACTAATTAAAAGAAGGTCTAGGAGATATGATCATCCTCAATGTGCTCTTTGACATCAATACCCCTTTAGGTTGGTTAAAAAGTGAGGGTAAAGTGGGAAAAATGTTAAAAACGGTAAAAATGGAAAATCTGGGTAAAAACCTGATGCCCCTCTAAATTGGATTACCACTAGTCCAACCTAGAGGACCCCCGCCGGTCTAGTTAGACCGGCAGTGGTCCAATTGGATCGGCTAGAGGGGCACCGTTTTCTCGGGTGACCGTTTGAGGCCTCGGTTATTCCAAAAAATTTCGGAAATTGATTTTTTTGAATTTTTATGTTTTTTTAAATTTTTCTAACACTTAAAATTTTTTTATATATTTTTCAATATTTAATATTTATTTATTTAAAACGAATAAAACAAGATTTTTAAGGTTAAAAACACTTGTTTTACTCCAAAAAAAGAAAGAGGTGAACTAAACCTATAAAATAAAATTATCTAACACTTAAATAAATTATTATAACATGTGATAAAAGTTTGAGAGACTGGGAGAACTTATTTCGACACCATCTTAACCCTGATTATGGGTTCACAAAAGCCTGGAGAGCATGTATTTAAATAATAAGCTTTCATCATCATTTCGTGAGAGGGATCAAGAATTCCATGATCACACCAGCCTAAGAAAGTAATATCAAACTAACTCTTAGTATCTTAGCGATTCAAAACTTTCCCAATATGAATTTGAAAATTATAACATATTATAATATAACTAAAAAATACAAGTTAATAATAAATTATATATTTTCTAAATGTCAAAAAATAATAAAAAAATTTATATTTTCTAAATGTTAAATAATAATAATAAAATTTTAAAAAGTATAACAAAACAAAAATTTTCAAAAACTTACTAAACCTTCATTTTCAATTCTTAAAACATGGTTAAATTATGAATATGTTAATTGATAAACACCGTGTTGGGGAAAAATTCAAAAGTTCCCTTTTAAAAAGGAAAATAAAAGTGAACCCCTTCTTTCCCCATAATGTTTTTCTATTTATAATGAAGGAATAATAATATTATGTTCATTTTTTCTTTAGTTTGACTTTTTTTTCTTTTATCTATGATCGCTATTCCCCATCTTCCTCCTACTGCTGCTGCTTCTTCTTCTTCGGATTTCTTTACTCTCTCTCTCTCTCTCTCTCTCTCTCTTCTTCGAATCAAGATTTAAAATCTCATCAAATTACGATCTTTTCTTGCATTTTATTTCATTCTAATTTCATCATGAAATTTTAATTTAGATCGATATCTATTTCTTATCATTTTGATTACTTCATCAAATTTTGATCGTACTTTCTGTTTCTCTCTATTTATTTATGTTTTTTGAATCATGATTTATAGAGTGAGAGTTTTTTTTTCTTTCAATCGACGATTTTCATTATCGTTTCATTTGTTTGATTCGATTTCGATTTTTTGAATTTTGGTGATGGAGAATCGCATTTTAAATGCAAAAATGGAGGAGGAGAGTGTTAGACATGATGTATGCCCAAGAGGAAATTAAGGTGATATATCTTTATTAGTCACTAATGTACAAACAGTTTTGAATTATTGCTATCAATAATAAGGCACATTTGTTGTATATTGATGATATTCTCTATATATGTATCTCACTGATATATATATATATTCGTGACTTTTTCATAGCGTGAAAGTGTAAGGACATAGTGGGATCTATGTAGAGTGAGAAATGCTCACACGTGTAATTATGAAAATGTCTAAATATACTGAGTCATAATTTCATAGAGACTGGACATCAATGAAGTGAACAAACTATCATTTACTCATTCGATTGGATCGAAGCATCCTATCTCACAAGCTGAAGGTAGTACCTTAAGTTAACACATGAATGTATTCAGGTAATACATTAGAGACCTCTATAAAACAAACATTCGAAAATAGCCATATCCATGTTTTGGTGTCAAGTCTTATTATAGTAGCAGTACGAGTATCCTTAGACATGAGATATTGACTACCTTGTGTGGAAGTTGATATATTTTGGGTCATACTCATGCATACCTTGTTATCAAGATGATACAAATGATTACGGGTATAGTGGTGACTGTTTGTTGGTAAGCCGAGTAGTTAAGAAGGGATCTACCACTCCTGCTATAGTGATATAATGGGAGTTGTACCTTAAGGCCTCTTGTTGAAGTAAAATACTCATAAACGTCTAGTTAGAGTATGAGATTGATAGAATGAGTTTCTAGTCAATCTCAATACATAAAGACGAGTGGTGTTATTCATGAACAAGTCTAAACTTCATGATAATTGAGGTTATTACATGAGCTAACACTTTATCCAAGCTCAATAAACTGGATGGTACTCAACATGATGGAAGGAGTGTATTATATTGGTTACTAATGCATATTTGGATCAAGTCACAAGCACATGATGTTCCGAGTATCCAAGAATCATACGCCTTTGCTAGAAAGCCCATTTGATTGTGTAGAGTCATTGGGTTCTATATCGATTTGGAACACTGAGCCTAAAGGTTCCTGGATGGGAAACCAAGTTTAGGTTAACCTTTAGTGGCTCTAATACTTCAAGATCCTATGAGGTCACAAACATTGGACCTTTACCGGACCAAATAAAAAACTTATAGACAAGGTTTATACTAAGAATAAAAAGGGTAGTAAAGTTCATATGGATGGACCATTAAATGGTCTAACCAGTTAACCATATAAAAGAGGGCTTATGGATAAATAAGCGATTATATCTAGCAACGGTTTTTACCCGTTATAAGTGGGCCCCGTGAACTCAAGTTGTTTGTGGGAGGGCCTGCGTGGTTAGCACTGATAGGCTGTGCAAGTGCATGCTAGGGGACTGCAAGCCCGCAAGCAGTGGAATGTAATTCTTGCATGGGCCTAGAGTGTAAGCCCACCACAAACTGGGCTTGCGAGAAGTCCTACAAGCCCGTGATTGCCTTGTGCGGCATGCATAGCCCGTTGAAGCAGGCTGTTCACACTAGTTAGAATTGCGGAGCTTAGGGCTCCACACGATCTAACTCGCATGTGGATGGGGAATTCCTTATCCCACATTGGTAAAATGGGAGCATTTTTTCTCCCCATATCCCTATAATTAGGAGCTTTTCCTCATTCTTCAAACGTACTTCAGTTCAGTCTTTCTCTTCTGAACTTGACTTCTTTCTTGTGAATTATTTTGAGATCCTCCCAGAGTTTTTCTTTTATTTGCGAGTTTCTTTTAAAGGCTTAATCCTATTTTGGAAAGAACCTTCGCAGTTATTTTCAGGTTGGTCTACGAGTGGTCTAGCAACCACTTATTAAATGATACGTTCTCCCTCTCAAGGAGGTTTTGGTCGGTGGGGTTCGTATGGACTATTCGTAGAGCTATCCTACTTTGGGGACTAGTGCTAAGCTAAAGGAGTTCTGTTCAACAAATCTAAGGGATCACTCTGCTGCAACAAGGGAAAGACATGCATTAATTTATAATGCTTTATACTTAGATGCTAGGTCTCCTTTAATAAGTGTTTATAGAACTAACACATCTATGAAACGTTTCAATTAATATTATATCAATCATGTCATGCTTATGAGTTCATTTTAGGTTAATTTTATGTCTTGTAATTCTATCATGCTAGTTCGCATGTTCATTACCTGTATAGATTAACTAGTAAAGAGATCGTTTCCAGATTTCAAGAGATGCATCAGTATCAATTGTGATATGAAGAAGTCCTTATTAATATGTTATTTTCCGCTTTTGTCGAGAAGTAATTCAACTTGATTAACGTTAAAGCAACAACATCATACAAGATTTTAAGAAGCAGTGGTAAAAACCAGGAGGAAAATATTATCAATATATAATATAATTATGTTTTACTCAATTTCGAAAAATCTGTCATTGAAGAAATAAAATTATGATAGACCTGATGGAATTGGTGTTAAATTCAATCATGTTTTGAATGTTCCTACTCAGTATATTGGTAAAGTATTTGTTAGTCTTTTTGGTGTAGGTTCCTTTTTTGGCGAGTTCATATTTCCTTTTTCCTATTGATTTCAGTTTGTTTAGTTTTTGTACAATTGTGTTTTTTTTATTTTTACTCAGCTTTCATGGAAGACATTAGTTTTGAATTGTGGTGTGATTATTTATAATTGTTGTAGCCTTTAGATTTTTTCCGGCATCAATTCGAATCCAGTTCCAAATAATGTCAGTTAATATGTTATAATAATTATTATATCCAATATAATAAAAAAATATTAAACAGCTCGAGATAAAGAAAGTATTCCATATTTTGCATTTGAATAATATAATAGTCATTATAACAAGTATAATGACTATTATATATACTAATCATTATAACGAATCAAAGAATATTCAAATGATTGGAGATTAAAAAAGTATTAGATCCAATTTCAGATTTCACATTCGAATATAGTTTCATCTCATGTCATTATACCTGACTATTATACCAAACTAATAATATTAAAGAATATTCAAATAATTGGAGATAAAGTAACTATATCTACTTTCAAATTTCACATTTGAATAACACAATAATCATTATAGTTGGTATACTGACTATCAATCCTGGTATACTGACTATTAAACCTGTCATAACAAATTATATCAAAGAAATATTCAAATCATTTGTGATAAAGATAATATTAAGATCTAGTTTCAAATTTCATATTCGAATAATAAAATAATAATTGTACTAGGTATAATGACAATTATATTATGTATAATAGCCATTATACCTAATTTAATAATTACAAACTAGGAATTAATGGTTATTCATTATTTACATGTATTTGGAAAAAAATAAAACTTAAAATGATGTTTTTTGAAAAATCATAACTTGAATTCTGACGTGTAAAATTATACTATGACATGACCAAAATTTATTTTATCTTTTTTTTGTATCCCATGGAATGCCCTTTTAAAAAATTGAAAGCAAAAACCATGCAATGAACTTAACCGCAACAATAAATTATATTGTCACTCTTTAATACTAATATATTTAAATTAACAATTATAAGTGAAATATTATCACATGTTACAATACATTGTTTATGCTTATTTAATCAAGCATTTTTTGTCTAGTCAGATGTCTTTTAAGGGTCCAGGTTCTAAAAAAGAACTGCAATCTCACCGATGAAGATTCTTACATGGGATAAGTGGGGAAGCCACTTTGTTAAAAGTGGGATCATTGGACCTTAGATAATTTTGAAAATGTACAATGGATACAGGTAATTGTTGAACTCAGGTTATTTATTGTTGAACCAGTATTTTAGTTTTTGAGATAATAAATTACTTAGGATAACAAATTATTTATTAGGATAGTAATAATTAGGTACCAATTACACTCTTAATTAAGTAGTCAGTTTGAATTAGTTTTATGATAAAACAACTCAACATGACTTAGACTTAGTTAGATTATGGCTTAATGTTGCGAAGGTTGTCAAGTTGAATAACTTTGCTTCAACGTTTATGCGATATAGCTTAGCAAAAGCTGAGTACTTTTGTGCAATTAATCTCAGCGAAAGCTGAGTGTTTTATGCGATGCTGAGTTACTTTCACTGTGTTACCTTTAACTATTCAGTGAAGACAGAATATTCTTAGTTGATGCTTTTCAGGTCTCAAAAAGGATCTGGGCTGAAAATAAAAGAATAGCAAAGTAGCCCTCACTACAAAAAGGTGTTAGTACGGAATGTTGGGATGTTTTCACAAAAAGTCAAGTCAACAGGAATCATCTGACAACTCGCCACTTTACAGCATCACCGTGTCAACTGCAACGTCAGCAAAAACGATAAATCAACATTCTACACGTTGCATCTTGCGCGCCCTCTCTCATTTGCATTGCATGAAGGAAAAGAGTCATTAACGATATATTAATCAACGGATTAATATAATGCTTCAATAGATAAAATTTCTGTTTCTAAACGTCTTTAAATTTTTTCAAACGTATAGTATTTGAAGCTGTGAAGAGAAGAGATTTTGAAAGTTAAAGTCAAGATGAGAAATTTACAATTACTACTTCTAGGAATTTTCAAGCATGAATAGAGACTGGAGCAGACATTTAAAACTCAGCAAATAGCCTGAATTTCTAAAGAGCTGAAACTCTGTAAAAGAAATCACAGCCTTTGAAATTTCAATCAAGCAAACACAGAATTCTTATTAGTTTGTAACAGAGAGAAACTAATTAGACTTAGATTTTAGCCAAGTCTATCCATTGTAAAGGAACCAACGTTGTGTAAGTTGTGTTTCCTGTTTATGTGCTTAAACTTATTCTAAAATTATGTGAGACCAGTTTGAGAATGATGCTCAAATTGAGTTGAGTGGTACTTAGGCTTAAAAGGTACTAGCTTGTACTTCTAGCCATTGTCAAAGGCTTCTCCGCCTATTTAAATGAAGGAACATTAGTATCCGGAGACTGGAGGTAGGCTAGGGGCTGAACTAGTATAAATCGAGGTGTTTTCTATCCTTTCATTCATTTTTTATCTTTGCACTCATACATGAGCACTCTACTCTATTTCTATCTTTTATCTTTGTGCTTTTACTCAGCTTTGCATTCATCACATTTATATCAACATTCATCTAACTTAACTTGACTAAGATTTTTAAATCATCAAAAAATAAGTTAAATCATCATTCATCCCCCTCTGTCTGATTATTTAAGGTAAGATAATAATATAAAAATTCTAATCTAGAAGCAAAAAAATTATTTGAAGAAAAAATAAACAAGTTCAAATATTAAATTGAAATGTCCATTCTATAATAATTCTAAACAACTTACCCTCCATTTTTATCCCCATAGTGGCCTTAGTATTTCTGGCAATTGCAATGGTTTCTTTATTTGTTCGTGTTAAAAAAAACACAATTGTTTAGATTCGATTAGTTGTAAGATGTGAATCCAATAAAATTATTAGTTTATTAATTGGACCCATACTTGTATAAAATTTCAGTACAACATAATTCTTTGAAGAAATTTCTAATATATTGTCTCAATAAATTCATCTACTTGTGTCATGACTTTCAATATTCTCTTTATAAGTGCATGAATTATTTTTTTATAGTTCATAATAGGTTTAATGCATCTACATTCTCTGAACTTGTTCAAAATTGGTATTTACCATCATGAACTTTGAAATGTGACAGTTAACCTCCTGTACTTGTTTGAAATGGATCACTTTATCCTTTTATCATCACGTGTCAGTTTTTTATTGGTTTAACTTTTCAAAGATGTCATTTTTTTATTATTTTCTCTCCAACCAAAAGTTGACACGTGACATTGAATGAGGAGGGGGTAAACTGGTACATTTTAACAAGTTTAAGAGGATATTTAACACATTTAAAAATTCCAGGGGGTATAGATGCATTAACCCTTTTATAATATGTATGAAAACCATGATGAAAGAATTCTAGATTTGTCACTATTTGAGATTCCTCGTCCTGGTCGGGTTCGATAATCCTCATTTCACTTTCAACCTATCAAATTATATAAGCACCCAATAAGTATAAATTGGACTATCCAAATTTGAGAATGAGTAAAGTTGTGATTTTGTTGTAATTTAGTTTTCACGATAAGATTCACAATACAGTAAATTGCAATAATTAAAATTTAATAAATAGTTTAAATTGACTCAACAACTTAATCGATTTTCAAATTTATAGAATCCCGATGATTTCTGATAAAGGCACATCTTTTGATCATAGGGTAAGAAAAATAATTAAATTACTACTTGGGGGACAAACTTAGGACGAAATAAAGAAATACTGTATAAAAAGAAAGAATTTTAGGGATATGAAAATCTTGTACATTAAACCATAGTTTATTCAATTGGAATGCAAACATCCTTCTCTTTTACCATTACCCAAGTGGACTAAGTTCACTTTCTTACTTCAAATTAAAGCCATAATTTTCTTTAATTTATACAAACCTTTACTTCCTTTTCATTTCCAATATGCTTTGAACTTCGCCAATTTAACTAATTTTTTTTATTTCCTTAAGCACTATAAATACATTCATACATTATTTGGATCTTCAACACCCTCTACATTTCTTTCTCTCTCTATTTCTTTTTTTCTTTTATATAAAAAAATAATTAAAATGGAAGTGATCCATGTATACAGGAAGAGTAGCCATGTGAGAAATATAGTAGCAACAAAGAAAAACAAAAACGGGGTAACACGAAAAGTATGTTCATTAGTTAAAGAACAAAGAGCAAGGCTCTATGTTCTTCGCCGATGTGCAACTATGCTACTCTGCTGGTACATTCAAGGAGACGATTGATTATAAAGGTTCACAACAAAACCGTAATTTCTCTGTTTTTCCTAGCCTGGTCTATATATTCAAAATATATGGAGGCAAATGCTATACACAGGTACAATTTTTTTTCCTTACTTTTTTAACCCTTTTGAACAAAAGGGTATATAGATTATTAAAGTCCATTGCATAAGATGGGTTTACTAGGCATATTTAGTGTGGGAAATTATTTACTAATTATTCAGATGTGCCCTTTTCACTTATTGTTTTTTTACAGCCTAATTTTTTTACTGAAATAATTGGGCTGTAATTGGGGGCACAGCATTTAATTAATGTAAAACCACATTAATTTTGATTAAATTGTTTATATCCAATTGAAAAAAAGCATGTTTTTTACTTAATGAGTACATGAAGAATTGAAGAAGTGAAGGTTTATTTGGGATGATAAATGTGAACTATCTGATTTTTGGCTGTTCGTCGCAAAGATTTGAGGTTGAGCTATTCGTTACAAAATATATGAGGTTGCATCCGCACATATTTCAGTATAAACTATTGTAATTCAAAATGGTGTGAGTTTTACTTTTATTTTCATTTCAATTAATAAACAATAAAACCACATATTTACGTGGAACTAAGTTGCATAATTGTATGATGAATGTATTTTCGTTTTTTTCATTAATAAAATTTTACATTTCATTGCATTATTTTTTACATCATAATTTTTTAATGTGTCGCGTTGCATTAAATATTCATAAAAAGAAATGATAAAATTGGAGGTAAAAGTTTAGTGCTACAAACCCACACACGAAAATTAATAAGTTAGAACATAATACTTAGGAATGGCAATGGATTAGATTTGAATTCGATCAGGATCCAAATTTTTAGTATCAATAAATTATAATAACAAAATGTTTTTTTTACAAAATAATATATTGAAACCTAGAATTGATGAGATGAGAGTCAACGTTTCAATAAGGGGGACTTCGACCACAACTAAGAGAGAGACTTCTCGACCACAACTAAGTTTCTCGATATGTAGCTCATAGCTTCCTACAAGAGAGGATACTAAGTAGATTTGGCAATGGATTCTATGTTTTGCCACATCAATGAATCTATATCCAATTTTAATGCTCAAATATTTTTAAACCAAATAACATTATCGTCAAGATATTGTTTGATGCTAAAAAATGACGAAAATGAAACAACTCACTAGAAATATGAAAATATTGGTTTTAGTGGTAAAAAAATAGCTAGTTAAACCCCAAAACTCGAAAATTCAATCTTTGGAAAAAGCATTCTTTGAGAAACCTTTGACCTTAACCATACCCTGATAAGAATTATGAGAACAATTGTCCCACAATTTTCTATTACCAAAAAACACCCATTCGACATTATATTATTTGCTTCAAATCTACTTCAAATCTTTTGTTTCAACATGCTAAATATTGAGGACGAAAAATAATCATTCGCTCTCAAGGGCCAATTTATAAATGTCCTTGACATATAATAAGAGAAGTAAAAAAAGCTTAGGTCTTAAAACAAAAGAAACTTTAATTTTGAGCATATCAAGTAGGTAAATTGCTTTTAAGATTCAAGTTACTTCACCAATTGAATTTTAACTCAATTAGTTGCCTCTCAAAGCAGAGATGAGAGATCCTGGATTCGAATCCCAACCTCTTCAAAAATCTTTATTTCTAAAAAAATGTTTAAGTTACTTCTTGAGTTTGGCATATGAGGCTAACTCTAATGATGGGAACATGAACCCTGCTTGTAACGGATAATTTCAAATATGAAATTCATCATGAAATGAATTTCATATTCCAAATGAAGCATCCGTGAATAATGAGTAATAGAAATAGATTTTATTGATTATTTTCTTTCAAAAGCATAAGAAAAAAAATTGCAAATTGGTGCCATATGTCTTCATTTATTCGAAGCTAGGATGTAGTTATATTTTTTTTGTTTCTTCAAGAGTTTTCTTGACTTTTTGGTGCTCATTGGAGCAACTACAATATTTTGTTATGTTAATATACTGGCTAAGTTGATGGTCTTTGAATTTTAATGGATTGGGTAAACCAGCCGCAGAGTTTTGTTTTGAAGGGAAGGGAGGGTGTTGATTTGCAGGACAGGCTCGTGTCCAATTTTATCATTAATAATATATGTGGGATGTGGCAAAAGTTCACGAGTTCACTGAGGAGGATGACGCAAGTTGCATCTTGAGAACCCCTTTGTCGATTGGGACTAGAAGAGACAGTTTGTATTGGCCTTTTGAACCTCGAGAATATATTCTGTTAAATCAGCTTATCAAGCTATCACAAGTGCTCGAGAAACCTTAAGTTTTGCCTTCCGAACATCACGTTGGAACTTACTTTGGAAATTACATGTGCCGCTAAAAATTAGAGTTTTTCTATGGGGTTTATTGAACAATTTTCTACCAATCTGTCATAATTTTCTAGCTAGACATGTGGTTAATAATGAGTTGTGCCCGATCTGTTTTCTTGAAACTGAGTGTGTCGCCCATACATCTTTTGAATGTGCTGATTCTAGGAGGGTGTGGAGAGCTTTAAATATTGGAGTTGTCTGATTCTGTGAGTGTTATTGAACTCTTATTTAGTAGGTTTCAAGAGAAATCTTTGTTGTTTCTTCAAGAAGTTTGCAACACGCTTTGGTCAATTTGGTGCGCGAGAAATTCAAGAGAAATCTTTGTTGTTTCTTCAAGAAGTTTGGAAACACGCTTTGGTCAATTTGGTGTGCGAGAAACAAGCATATTTTTCAGCAGGTTTACTCACAACCAAACACTGCTACAAGGTTGGCTTTGGCCATGGTAGTCCCTCTAGCTGCTGCATGGTATCTAAATGGTGCAATAGCATCCCAAAGCGTTGTGCATGCCATAGGTGGCGGGGAACCATCTATTGTTGGGGTGGATGCGGTTGGTGGGCAATAGTGAGCAATTTTTGTGAGCCATTGTTGGGAGGCGCCGCACATTCCTTACGTTAAGTGTAATTGTGATGCAATAAGTTTTTAAGGATGGGAACACTTTCTCTTATGGGTTGATCATCTGAAATGCTGGAGGCTATTTTATTAGTGCAAAGGCTAGTATTCTTTCGTCTCACATTTCAATCTTGGAAGCGGAAGCTTTGTCCATTAGAGAGTCCCTCTCATGGGTGAAGAATGCGGATTACACTCATGTGGTGATTGAAACAGATAACTTGCCTCCATTTGAGTTATTTCGTTGTTTTGAAACGAGTTGTTCTTATATTGCGTTAATTATTGAGGATTGTGAGATCTTATCTAGCCTTTTTGTTTCTTGTCTTTTTAGTTGAGTAAACCACGACTTTAATAATGCTGCTCAGTTTTTAGCTAGAGAAGTGTTCTTGGATGAGGTAAAGGAGGAATGGAATTCCTATCCACCCGATTGTGTTACCCATCTCTTGGCTTAATCTAATGCAATCCTTTTTCTTCAAAAAAAAAAAAAAAAAAAACATTGTTAATACAAATTAGTAAGTTAACAATCAACTTATCATGCCAAATTACGTTTTATGCATCAATAAAATTATGCATTCATAGCAAGAGTTCCAAGAGTATAATTAATTAATTCTGCTTAATTACACAAGGTCTTTCGTAAATCAATTAAATGCAATGCATCAAAATTTTTTCCGTTGGAGTGTAGATGTCAAACCAGGGCCGCTTATAATCCAAGTCATTTTTCTTCGATTCACATCTTTTATTTTTCTAAAAACTCGATTTATTTCAAGCCTAATGTAGAGTTTTTTTCTTCTTATTCTTCCTTTGATTTTTTGCACATTTTCTTGGATTTTCTTTACATCTTATTTTCACCAAAATGATAAGATTTTCAATGATTATATAGATAAAGGTGATAGTTAATTAAGGCAGTAATTGAATATGCGAACTTGCACGGTGGAATTTCAAAATATAAAATCAACCATTAAGTATCTCCTAAGCATGACATGATTGACATAATCTAAGTTGAAATGTTCCATAGATGCTAATAGGTTTATAAAACTTAATAAAAGAAAACAAGCATTTAAGATTAGAGCATTACTAGTTGATGAGTGCCTTTCCTTTAGTGTGGCGCTCCTTAGAACAATCAGACAGCACTCCGTTAGTATAAGCCTCCAAACAAGGATTACCTCTATGATTATATGATTATTCCACACAGACCCCAACCGACCAAAACCTCACGTAGAGGAAGAACTCGTTAGTTAACAAGTAGCTGCTAGACCGTTTGTAGACCAACATAAAAATATAACTAAGAAGGCTCTTTCTAAAATTGGAATAAGCCTTCAAAAGAATTCTTTCGAAAGCGGAGAAACTAGTGAAGGATCTTGCAAAAACTCACTAAGAAAAGTCAAAACTCAGAAGGAAAGGCTAAGCTGAAGTGATAAAAGGAGGAGGAGACAACCACTATATATAGTAGGAGGGGAGCAAAATGCTCCCCTCACTTTCTAATGTGGGATGGGGAATATCCTCATACCACAAGGGTTACCGCGCAGAGCCCCATGCTTTGCACGGAGCCCCATACTCCACGCAGGTCAACCCGCATGCACAGCCCACTTTGGTGGGCTGTACATGGCCTCTGATGGTTAATTAAGACAGTAATTGAACATGCGAACTTCCACGGTGGAATTTCAAAACTTGAAACTAACCCTAAAGGATCTCCTAAGCATACCATGATTGATATAATCTAAGTTGAAAGGTTCCATAGATGTTTATAGGTTCATAAAACTTAATAAAGAAACCTAGCATCTAAGTTAAGAGCGTTACCAATTGATGGGTGCCTTTCCCTTAGTGTCCCGCTCCCTTAGAACAAATGTGTTGGACATGATGTATGCTCCAGAGGCAATTGGGGTGATATATCTTTATTAGCTATAATGTACAAATGGTTTCAGATTATTATTAATAATAATTAAGGCATTTTTGTTGCTTATCAGTGCTTTTAATCAATTCATGTATCTCATTGGTATCATATATGTATAGTATTAAATATGTATATGCGCATTGATGAGACAAAGTCCATGATTACTTCATAGTGTAAAAGTGCGAAGACATAGTGGGAGCTATGTGGTGTGAGAATTGCATATACGTGTTACTATGAATATGCTAAATATCCCTAGTTATAGTTTCATTGAGACTGGACATCAATGGAACAGACATACTAGCATGTGTAGGCTTACTCCTTGGATTAGATACAAGCAACCGATCTCAAGAGCTGAATGTGGTACCTTGAGTTAACATATGAATGTATTCGGGTAATACATTAGAGACCGCTATAAAACAGACACTCAGAAATAACTATATCTATGTGTTGGTGTCATGTCTTATTGCAGCAGTACAAGTTTCCTCAAACCTGGGATACTGGTTACCTTGTGGAGGATTTGTTATAATTTGGGTCATACTTATTCATACCCTGGTGATCAGGATGACACAGGTGATTACGGGTATAGTGATGATCGCATGTTGGTAAGTCGAGTAGTCAAGATGGGATCCATCGCTCATGATATAGTGATATAATGAGAGATGTACTTAGGGCCCCTTGTTGAAGTGACACACTCCTAAACCTCTGATTAGAGTATAATATTAATAGAATGAGTTTCTAGTCAATCTTGATACTTAATGGCCGAGTGGTGTTCTTCGTGAACAAGTCTAATTCTAGGATAGCTACGAATATTACATGAGCTAACACTTGATCCGAGCTCAATAAACTGGATGGTACTTAACCTGATGGAAGGAGTGTATTGTATTGGTTACTATTGAAGAACCGAATCAAGTCACAAGCACTTAAAGTTCCAACTATCGGGGGATCATACGCCTTTGCTAGAAAGCCCATTTGATCATCTAGAGCTATCATGTTCCATATTGGTCTGGAACACTGAGCCTAAAGGTTCTCGGATGGGAAGCCAAGTTTAGGTTAACCTCTAGTGGCTCAATACTTTAGGATCCTATGAGGTCACACACTTTGGGTTTTATCAGATTAAGTGAAGAACCTATAGATTGGGTTTATGCCTAGAATATCTGTTTATCGAATTTATTAGAAGAATTATTAATTGGTTGGACCAAATTCATAATTAAAGGAAATAAAGAGAAAATAGGGAAAAATAGCATGGAACGAAGTAAGGGAATTTTTCCCATTGCGAGTGGGCCCCAAACAAAAACGGGTTGTTCAGAGTGGGGCCTACGTGGCTACCTTGCGAGCTGAAAAGCTCACGGCCACTAATGCGCGGGGTAAGCACCCACGTTCTAGTAGGCTACAAGCCCACTAGCACGGTGCATGGGGTAAGCCAGCAAGCATGGGCTTGCGGCAGGCCCACAAACTCATGCTTACGGCACAAGGTAAGCTTGCTAGGGCTTGCATTGTGAAAGGGATCCGCATGTTAGCCCGCCATTCCAAGTGACCCATGCGGCTAACCCGCTAAGTCCCATCCCACTTTGTATTTGAGGGGGAGTCAAACACTCCCCCTTTTCCCTATATATAAGCCTCCCCTCTCTCATTATTCACAAACTTCAGCTCCACCTTTCTCTCTAAGTTCGACATCTCTTTCTTTATTCATTGTACAAGATGCTTCACGAGTTTCTCCAAACAACAAAGAATTCATTTAAAGGCTCTTTTTAATTAAAGTGAGCTTTCTCAATTTATATTTTTAGGTCGGTCTTCGAGCGGTCTAATAACTGCTGTCTACTAACGGGTTCTACCTCAACAAGGTTTTGGTCGGCGAAGATCCGTGTGGATCAATCATAGAAGCTATCCTAGTTTAAAGGCTCATGCTAATGAAGTTTTGGCGAATTGCTCTAAGGGAATGCCTCATCCAAAAGAAAGAGAAGCACGCATCAACTGGTAATGTTCTAAACTTAGATGCTAGGTTTCTTTTATAAGTTTTATAAACCTATAAGCATCTATGGAACCTTTTAACTTAGATTATATCAATCATGGAATGCTTAGGAGATCTTTAGGTTAATTTTAAATTTTGAAATTCCACCTTGCAACGTTTGCATGTTCAATTACTAGCTTGATTAATCAGTATTGGTATTAGAGCATGGCTTATGCTATGCATGATTGATTATAATATGTTAAAATGATATTTTCAATGAATTGATTAAAGTATGCCATGCATGACTTAGGTTTCAAAACCTGTTATAGAAAATGATGTAATAACTAGATTAAGGTTTTGCTCAAACATAGTCTAGATGTTTATCATATAAATTAGCAATGTTTTACCACACGTGTAAATGCTTTGGTTGAGGGTCATCTCGTACTTCACTCAATTAAAGAATGAAATCTTTAAATCATAGCTATCCGTGGTACAACGAATCGAAGTGCTCGTGGTTATATTGGCAAGGATTGGACTTGGCTTCTCATTCACTTTAAGGGGGGCCTCTCCTACTTGGAAATCTCCATCACTATTAGGTTCGAAAGTACCCAATGGAATTTTATAACTTAGTCGATTTCTAGTATGGGAATTGGATTCCGCTTATGGTTTTACAAACATGGTTTAAGTTGTTAAATTAAAACTTATAGACATAGGTGCAATGACTTAAACATGAACCTTGTTTGTTTTGCATGTTATGTGGAGTCTTGTCATAGTGGAATGATTATGATATACCAGTCCTGAGCATATTCCCTTAGAGTTAATAATTCCAAATAGCTCGGAATTATTATTTTCATAATCATATCCATCGTATAAGACCTAGACTAGGGCAAGACCAGCGATACCAATAAAATTCCCACAACAATATTAAGGTAATATATAGTCTTCTCATCATAAGTCATGATACGAACCTTATTAACGGATGTAAGCACATGTACAACATGTCTTTCCTTAACATGTGTTTGGTCATGAGACTAGATGGGGTTAATGCTAGATTGGAGACACATTTGAGGAGTCATACAATTGAGTACACACATCTTGAAAAAGAAAACTCAAATGGATTAGCAATTGCATGAGATGCAAATGGATGGGTTCCAACCATGGTTATCTTGTTATGGATTGACCTGCTATAGTGGGGGTCGTGATGAGTAGCTATGGATGCTACCTACTAAGGAAAATTGGTTTGACCAAATTTCCTGAATTTAAATAGAAGGGGCTATTTGAATGTTGAGAAAATAGTAAGAATTATGTGTTTAAATAAAGACCTTATATTAAGTGCATGTACGTATACTAATGTCTAAACAAACTCTCTCTTATATCTTGGTTGAATAATGAATTCGAACATAAACCTTCACTCAATTCTTGATAATAAATTAGATTGTTTGAACTATACTGATTGGTTCAGGGTGGTGAGGATAGTCCTTAGATCCAAAAGGATAGCTTATATTCTAGATGAGCCCCTCCTTGATGAGCCTAATGCTGAAACTGATGCTAATGAACATGAGGCATTGGAGAAGCATAGAAAAGATCATGAAACAGCGGCATGTATAATGCTGGAAACCATGAATTCGGGGCTTTAGAAACATCATGAGAGCATGGACCCAATACCATGATTCTCCATCTTCGAGAGCTCTTTTCAAAGCAGGCCAGGTCTGAGAGATTTGATACATCAAAATTCTTATTCAGAATGAAGATGCAAGCTGGCACTTCAGTACCACAGCATGCTCTTAAACTATTGGGTTATATAGAGAATCTGACTCGACTGGGTTTTGTGATGGATTATGAATTATGTGTGGATTTGATTCTTGCCTCATTAACTAATATTAATTCACAATTTGTGATTAATTATTGTATAAACAAGGTTGATGCCACACTGCCTAAGTTGGGCAACATGCTGAAAATGGTAGAGCCTAAGATTTGAAAGGATCTAAAGGATAAACTTTTGGTTGAGAAAACCAAACCTTCCAAGGGTGGGTCCCATTTTGGAAAGGGTTTGAGTGCCAAGAAGAAAATCAGTAAGAGGAAGAAAAGTAAGAATGGAATTGCAAATGTCTGCTTCTGATGTGGCAAGGCCGGCACTTGGAAGAAGGATTGCAAGGTTCAGATTTTTGAACAAGTGAAGAAGAAGCCAAGTGCAGCATCTACTTTAGGTATGTTCATAATCAAGAGTTTCTCTACAGTTCTCTATGAATCTACTTGGGTATTAGATACTGGTTGTCGTACTCATATCTGTACTTCTATGCAGGGATTGCGGAATAGTAGGAGGCATGCAAAGAGGAAAATGAACCTAAGAGTTGGAAATGGAGCACAGGGTTACTGCAATAGCTGTAGGGACATATAGGTTTCATTTGCCTAGTGGCCTAGTTTTAGTTTTGAAAAATTGCTATTATATTCCTGCTGTCACTAAGAATATTATTTCTATAGAACTTTTAACAACAGAGGGATTTGAAATTTATTTTCTAAATAATAAATGTCAAATTCAACGTGATAATTTTTTTTATGCTTGTGAAATATCTATTGATGGCATTTATGTTCTAAATACTAAAATTGAAATTCTGAATATGAACATTGTTAAGAAATCGAGATTATATAATGAGAAATCCTCATACTTATGGCACTGTCATCTACGCCATATAAATGAGACTCGGTTAACTAAGTTACATAAATGTGGAGACTTAGGCCTAATGGAATGGGAATCCTATGGTATGTGTGAACCTTGTTTAAAGGGGAAGATGACTAAGAAACCTTTCAAAGAAAAGGGACAGAGTTCCACTAGTACTTTGGAAATAATACATTCCGATGTATGTTATCCAATGAGTGTTAAGGCATATGAGAGTTTCATCTACTTCATAACCTTTATCGATGATTACTTGCAATATAGTTATTTGTACCTTATAAGGCACAAGTCTGCGAGTTTTGAGAAATTTAAAGTGTTAAAAAAAGAAGTAGAGAAACAGTTTGGGAAAATTATCAAGACCCTTCGATTGATCGAGGTGGTGAATACTTAAGCCAAGAGTTTCAATATTATCTAAGGGATAATTGTATTTTATCCCAGTGGACACCTCCTTATATACCCTAACACAATGGAGTGTTAAAAAGGAGGAATCTAACCCTACTCGATATGGTTCGGTCAATGATGAGCTAAATAGAACTCAGCAGATCCTTTTAGGGTTATGCATTTGAGAGCGCATTTTATATTCTAAATAGAGTGCCCTCTAAATTAGTTGATCAAACTCCATATGAATTATGGTATGATAAGAAACCCGCTCTTTCTCACTTGAGAGTTTGGGGATGTCCTACTAACGTAAAGAGGATGTGTTTAGATAATTTGGGTGTTAAGTTTGACAGGTGTCTGTTTGTAGGTTACCCTAAGGAGACTATAGGGTATACCTTCTTTGATCCCAAGGAACAAAAATTCCTTGTTTTCATAAATGCTCAATTCCTCGAGAATGAGCATATACTTGTGAATGCTAGTGGGACAATCAACTGCTTATTCCTACACATGTTATATAAGATACCATGAGCATGGAACAATCTACTATAACACTAACATTTGGTAGGTCAGGTCAGGCTCCAATCGCTCCCGAGTGATACGAATTTTTCATCATTGATGATAAACATCTCTTCCTTTTGGAAGATGATGAGCCCAAGACTTATAAGGAGGCAATGGAAGGCTTAAAATCCGACAAATGGCTTATAGCCATGATTTCAGAGATGGAATCCACGTACGAAAATCAAGTCTGGAGCTTGATTAATGCTCCAAGTGGGATTAGGCCCATAGGATACAAATAGGTTTTCAAGAAGAAAACTGACATGGTTGGTAACATAGTTACCTATAAAGTAAGGTCGGTTGCAAAAGGGTACAATAAAAAAGAAGGTATTAACTATGATGAAACCTTTTCACTAGTGGCCATGCTAAAGTCTATCAGGATACTCCTTGCCATTGCCACTCATTACGATTATGAGATTTGGCAAATGGATGTGAAAATAGCATTCCTTAACGGTATTCTGAACAGGGATGTGTATATGGCACAACCTGAGGGTTTTAAATCTAAGGATGGCTTGAAGGTATGCAAGTTGTAGAAGTTTATTTATGGGTTTAAGCAAATCAAGGAGTTGGAATATTAGGTTTGATGAGATAATTCGAGAAATTGGTTGTGTCAAACATTATAAGGAGCCGTATGAATATAAGTAGGCTTGTGGGAGTGCGATCATTTTCCTTGTGTTATATGTCAATGACATATTACTAATAGGAAACAATATTCCATTTTTTCAAATAGTTAAGTCATGGTTGTCAAAAAGGTTTTCCATGAAAGACCTTGGAGAAGCAGCTTATATACTTAGTATAAAGATCTACCAAGATAGATCCAGAAGGCTGCTAGGTCTTTTGCAAAGTACATACATAGATAGTGTTTTGGCTTGATTTAACCTTGAGCATCAAGAAAGGGTTATCTCCCAATGTCTCACGGGATTAACCTTTCTAAATCTGAGTGTTCGAGAACGTAAGAAGAGAGAATGTGCATGAATGGAATACCATATGCTTGAGCGATAGGTTCCATCATTTATGCTATGGTATGCACTCAACTTAACTTCTAACATGCATTGAGCATTATGAGCAGATTTTAATCTATCCCAGGTGAGAAACTCTGGATGGTCATTAAAACTATCCTTAAGTACTTACATGGGACTAAGGATATGTTTTTAGTATATGGAGGAGATGATCTCACATTATAGGGATACACTAACGGGAGTTTTCAGTCTGATAGGGATGATTATAAGTCCCAATCAGGGTATGTGTTTATGTTAAACGGAGGGGTAGTTGTTTGGAAAAGTTTCAAACATGATATGACTTCCAATTCAACTACAGAATCTGAGTATATAGCTGCTTCAAAAGTGGCTAACCAAGCTGCATAGCTTAAGGGATTTATTAGTGATCTCAGTATGGTGTCCAGCATTGTAAATCTATTAGTTGTCTATTGCGATAATAATGGGGCTATTGCTCAGGCAAAGGAACCACGATCTCGTTAGAAAAACTGACATGTACTTAAAAAGTACCATCTCATTCAAGGGATAGTAGCTAGAAAAGATATAGATTCAAAAAACATCCCAATGGATCAGAATCTAGCGGATGGGCTAACTAAGCCATTGACTCAGGTTAAACATGACCAGCATGTTAACGAGTATGGCATGAAGCACATGGGTAATTGGCTCTAGTGTAAGTGGGAGATCGTTAGACATGATGTATGCCCTAAAGGCAATTAGGGTGATATATCTTTATTAGCTATAATGTACAAACAGTTTCATTTTATTATTATTAATAATTAAGCCATCTTTGTTGTTTATCAATACTTTTAATTAATTCATGTATCTCTTTGGTATCATATATGTATAGTATAAAATATGTATATGCGTACTGATGAGACAAAGAACATGACTACTTCATAGAATAAAAGTGAGAGGACATAGTGGGAGCTATGTGGTGTGAGAACTGCACATACATGTTATTATAAATAGTTTACATATCCCTAGTCATAGTTTCATTGAGACTGGACATCAATGGAACGAACAAACTAGCATGTGTAGGCTTACTCCTTGGATTAGATCCAAGCAGTCGATCTCACGAGCTGAAGGTGGTACCTTGAGTTAGCACATGAATGTATTCAGGTAATACATTGGAGACCGCTATAAGATAAACACTCGGATATAACTATATCCATGCGTTAGTGTTATGTCTTATTGCAGTAGCAGTACAAGTATCCTCAAACCTTAGATACTAGTTACCTTGTGGAGGAGTTGCTATACTTTAGGTCATATTTATTCATATCCTGGCGATTAGGATGATATGGGTGATTACGGGTATAGTGATGATCACATGTTGGTAACCCGAGTAGTTAAGATGGGATCCATCGCTCCTGATATGGTGATATAATGGGAGATGTACCTTAGGGACCATTGTTGAAGTGACATACTCATAAACCTCTTATTAGAATATAAGATTAATAGAAGTCTAATCCCAAGATAGCTATGGCTATTACATGAGATAACACTTAATCCGAGCTCAATAAACTGGATAGTACTTGACCTGATGGAAGAAGTGTATTGTATTGGTTACTACTATAGATCCGGTTCTGTGATAGACTTTAACATGGCCATAGGTGAAAAGGTTTCATCATATTCAATACCTTCCTTTTAACTGTAACCTTTTGCAACTAGCCTTGCTTTATAAGTAATCACATTATCGTCCATGTTAGTTTTCTTCCTGAAAACCCACTTTCATCCTATGAGCTTAATCCCACTTGGAGCATCAACCAAGTTCCAGACTTGATTTTCGTACATGGAGTCCATCTTTGACTTTATGGATGTAAACCGTTTATCAGACTTTGAGCCTCCCATTGCCTCCTTGTAAGTCTTGGGTTCATTATCTTATATAAGGAAAATGTGCTTATCATCTATGATGAAATAACCATATTGCTCGGGACTATTGGAGCCTGTCCTAACCTATGAAATGTGAGTGTTATAATAGGTTATTCAATGCTTACACTTTCTTGTGTAATAGGTGTAGGAACTGTCAGTTGATTGTCTATTTGATCTTCTTGAGCACCTAGCTCAAGATTGCTCCCACTAGCTTTTACAAGTATATGTTCCTTCTCGAGGAACTAAGCATTCCTAGAAACAAGTACCTTTTGTTCCTTAGGATCACAAAAGGTATAATCCATAGTCTCCTTAGGGTAATCTACAAACAAACACCTGCCAGACTTAGCACCCAGCTTATCTGAACTTGTCCTCTTTACATAAGTAGGACATCCCCAAACTCTCAGGTGAGAAAGAGTTGGTTTCTTACCATATCACATTTCGTATGGTGGCACTCTGTTTAGAAAATAAATTGCACTCTCAAGTGCATATCCCTTAAAAGATCTGTTGAGTTCTGCTTGGCTCATCATGGACTGAACCATATCGAGTAAGGTTCGATTTTCCTTTCCGACACTCCATTGTGTTGGGGTGTATAAGGAGGTTTCCATTGGCTCAAGTACCATTATCCCTTCAATAATTGTAAAACTCTTGGCTTAAGTACTCACCGCCTTGATCAAACCTAAGGGTCTTGATACTTCCCCCAAGCAGTTTCTCTACTTCGGTTATGAACTCTTTGAATTTTTCAAAACTTTTAGACTTGTACCTCATTAGGTACAAATAACCATATTGTAAGTAATCATCAATAAAGGTTATGAAGTAGACGAAACCTTCATGTGTCTTAACACTCATCAGACCACATACATTAATGTATTATTTCCAAAGTACTCGTGGCACTTAGCCCTTTCCTTTGAAAGGTTTCTTAGTCTTCTTACCCTATAAACAAGGTTCGCATGCCCTATAGGATTCCCATTCCATTAGGCCTAAATCTCCACATTTGTGTAACTTAGTTAAGCGAGTCTCATTTATATGGCCTAGACGATAATGCCACAAGTATGAAGATTTCTCATATCTAACTTTGATTTCTTAACTATGTTCATATTTAGAATTTCATTTTTAGTATCCTGAACATAAATGTCATCCACACATATTCTACAAGCATAAAGAACATTATCTCATCGAATTTGATAATTATTATTAAAAAATAAAATCTATAATCCATCTATTGCTAAACGCGCAACAAAGATAATATTCTTAGTGATTCCAGGAATATTATAACAATTGTTCAAAACCAAAACAAGGCCACTAGGTATATGCAGGCTATATGTCCCTACAACAGTTGCAGTAACCTATGCTCCATTTCCAACTCTTAGGTCCATTTCCCTTTTTGTAAGCCTCCTATTGTTGCAACCCCTACGTAGAAGTATTAATATGAGTACCACAACTAGTATCCAATACCCATGTAGACTCATAAGGAATTGTAGAGAAACTCTCTATCATGAATATACCTGAAGTAGATGCCTCACTTGACTTCTTCTTCACTTGTTTAGAAATTAGAGCTTTGCAATAACGTTTCTAGTGTCCTAGCCTTCCACGCACGAAACATATCCCTTTAGGCTTCTCATTTTCATTGATTGCATTTTTTACATTCCTATTGATAGGTTTCAAACCTTTACCTTTTATACAAGTCGTACTTGCCAAGGTCTCTGTTCCTCTAGCCCTTTAAACATCTTCAAAACTTATAAGTTTCTTTATAAACTCAAATGTCTTACTAGTCTTACTTGACATAAGATAATCTTTCACAAAGGGTGAATATTTATCAGATAGACTCTCTATCATAGTTTGTATATCATTCTCAGAATTTCTTTCAATTCCTATCTGAGTCATTATCTTCGAAGACTCAAAGAATTCAATGCAACGCTTAGTGGCCAGGATCCCATCATTTCTCCCAAAGGTATAGAAGAACTTTAATATTTCATTCCATTTGATTTTCATGCCCTCATGAATTCCTCAGAGATGGATCATCATGGATTTTAGATCCCATACCATCATGTTGCTTCTTAAGCTTTAAGGTCATGGTTTCGAGCATCACAAGTGACACCATATGCTTAAGATATGCCTCTTTCTATTCGATATAAGCCTTAGCATCAGGATTGATTGGTTTAGGATTATGCAAAACATAATCCATGTTGCTTCTCTCAAACTCCTTTCTATGAGCTTTAAACCAGTCTTCAAAACTGATCCTTTTCAACTTATTGTCAAGTATAGGATGAAGATTTATGTTTGGATTCATTGTTCAACCTAGATATAAGATAGAAATTTTTCAGACATTAGTACATGTACATGCATTTAATATAAGGTCTTTAATTAACACATATCTCCTACTATTTTATCGACATTCAAATAGCACCTTCTATTGGATTCGGGAAATATGGTCCAACCAATTTTCCTTAGTAGGTAGCATCCATAGCCCATTCATCATGAGTCCTACTACAGTAGGTCAAGCCATAACAAATGACCATGGTTGGAACCCGTCCATTTGCATTCCGTGCAATTGGTAGTCCATTTGAGTTCTCTTTCTCAAGACGTGCGTACCTAATTGTACAACTCCTCAAATATGTCTCAAATCTGGTATTAGCTCCCACTGACATGGACAACTAACCCATTTTGGTTAAGGCATTAACCCCATCTAGTATCATGACCAAACACATGTTAAAGGAAAGCATGTTGTACATGTTCTTACATCCGTTAATAAGGTTCGTATCATGACTTTTGACGGGAAGATAATTTACCACCTTAATATTGTTGTAGGGATTTTATTCTGCAGCTGGTCTCGCCCCTGTCTAGGTCTTATACAATGGATATGATTATGATAATAATAATTTCGAGCTATTTGGAATTATTAATCTAAGGGGATATGCTCAAGACTGGTACATCATAATCATTCCAGTATACCAATACTCCACATAGCATGCAAAACAAACAAGGTCCATGTTTAAGTTCTTGCACCTATATATATATATAAGTTTTAATTTAACCGCTTGAACCATGAATGTAAAATCATATGTGAAATCCAATTCCCATACTAGAAATCAATTAAGTCATAAAAGTCCATTGGGTACGCTTGAACCTAATATCGATGGATATTTCCAATTAGGAGAGACCCCCTTAAAGTAAATGAGCACTTACGTACAATCCTTGATAAAATAACCACGGGCACTTTGATTTGTTGTTCCACAGACCATTATGATTTAAAGATTTCATTCTTTTAATCAAGTGAAGTATTGGACGACCCTCAATTTAAAGTATTTACAAGTGTGGTAAAACATTTTTAATTTATATGATAATCACCTAGACTAAGTTTGAGCAAAACCTTAATCTAGTTATCACATTATTTTCTATAATAGGATTTGAAACCTAAGTCATGCATAGCATACTCAATCAATTCATAGAAAATTATAGTTTTAACATATTATCATCAATCATGCATAGCATAAGGCAGGTTCTAATACCAGCGATGGATAATTAAGGTAGTAACTGAACATGCGAACTTACAAGATATTTTCAAAAGATAAAATTAACCCTAAAGGATCTCTTAAGCATGCCATGATAGATAGAATCTAAGTTGAAAGGTTCCATAAATGCTTATAGGTTCATAAAACTTAATAAAAGAAACCTAGCATCTAAGTTAAGAGCATTACCAGTTAATGCATGCCTTTCCCTTGGTGCGGTGCTCCCTTAGAACAAATGGACAATACTCTGTTAGCACTAGCCTCCAACCCAGAACAGTTTCTATGATTGATCCACACAGATCCCGACTGACCAAAACCTCCCTTAAAGGAAGAACTCATTAGTTAATAGCAATTGCTAGACTGCTTATAGACTGACCCAAAAATATAACTTAAAAGGTTCTTTTCAAAATATGAATAAGCCTTCAAAAGAATTCTTGCAATAGTGGAGAAACACGTGGAGGATCTAGTAAAAAGCATGCAAAGAAAGATGTCAAAACTTAGAAGGAAAGGCTAAGCTGTAGTGAATAAAGGAGGAGGGGTGGATCATTATTTATAGTGGGAGGGGAGCAAAAAGAAATGTGGGATGGGAATATTCCCATCCAGCACATGGGTTTCCACGTGGAGCTCCACACTAGTTAACCCACGTGCACAGCTCACTTGGACGGGCTATGTGGCTACCACAAGGTAAGCACTAATGGACTTGCCTTGTCTCGCAAGCCAGGTTTGAGCAGACAACATGGAGCGATGGGCCGAAAGCATGCAAGATGAGAGGCACGGCCCATCAAGGTGTTTAAGTTGAAAATAAAACGTACCGGGTCAAGAACTCGAAAAAAGTTTGATAGAGAAAGAGAAAAATTTTTTACATCGGTCAAACCCGAATCCAATATCTCTTAGTGTAGAGTAGCCACCTAGATTAGCTCTTTCTAGGAATTAGAGTCCTGTGAGGCTTAACGTCTGGGGGACGGCCCACTAAGACATAGAGGTTCGGGTTCAGGATAAGTTGCTTATTTCTTATAGGATCACATTATATTACATCTATAGAAAACCAGATTTCTTAATTGTGCATATTCGCACTTATGTCATTTTTTGACTTATTATGCATGATTCACGTATTTTTGAAATCGATAAATCCATCCATGAAGCAGTAAATAAATGTGAAAAGTAAAGATTAAAAATTACAAAACCTCAGGGGATGCAATCTCCCGCCTAATCTATTAATTACTTTTCCAAAAAAAATAATTGAAATTGCGATACCCGAAGGAAAATTAATATCATAAACATACATCTAATCCTGCGTCCACGAAGGTTAGCACAAGGTATATTACAACACATTGCACATTTGCTCAATCATGGCTTTAGCGAGGCCCGTGTGGCCTATTGAAAATCATGGTAATGTATTTGTCATTTTTAAAATAAAATAATTCATTTTTATTAACAAATTGGTCTCGTTTTAATTAATGAAACTGCTCGCATGATAAAATAGTGATGGTTGTTATACGGGAATACATTTTTATTCTCTTCGTGGGGTTATTTTAGCATATATCTCCATTGATAAGGAAATTACAGATGAAGAAAGAAAAATTACAACATTCGCAATAAAATAGAATAATAAAAATCCTAGATCCGCGGATGAAATCAGAATAAAGAATTGCAACAGAACGAATCCACTTCGACAATATCTGTTCGACCTTAGAAAGTAGTCCTCGTCGTCTTTTAGTTTTTGTGATTGAAAACTTAGTGTAAATCTCGAAAATACTTGTTTAATTCCCGAAATTGGTTGTAATTCTACAAGCTATATTTTTTTCTGAAAATTTTCGATCCACGATTGCCAAAAATTCCCCAAATATTTATAGGGGAAAATCCCGAAAATCCAAAAAAGACAACAAATTCCAGCAAGGCTCACCAGAAAAATTCTAGTGAGGCTTCCTCGCCAAACTTCTGGTGAGGCAGGTCCTAGATTCTTGTTTTTGCGACTTTTTTCGTATTTTCCGTGTATTTTTATGTTTTTTTGTATTTTTAATTAATTTTTTGAAGAGAAGAGAAAAATTAATTAATTTTATTTAAAGTCCTTTTTAAATTTAGAGACAAGGAACACTCCCATATGAAGGTGTCTGGATAATCGAGAATTGTGTGATTCAAGGATAAAATCCTGAAAAGCAGTCATCATCAAACAAGCGAGCTGGTACAAAGTCTCGTTCTCACAACTTCCCCTCATGTGATTTGTGTTGGTTAAATAGTAGTATGATCACACAAAAAGAGAAATGGGATCGAGAAAATACCTGACCGGTGTGGTTGGTGACTTCTTTATCCTCTATCGGTGATGATATGGGCATTCCTTTCGGGCATCGTACCTTAATTGGGTCATCTGTTTCTTTCTTCGGAGTCCCTTGATGTTTAGTGCCCCTTGTGGGTGGGTCTGTGTGGTCATTACATGCCCCTTGTGGGTTCACCTCCAATTATCTTTGCTTGTTGGAAATGCCAAAGTAGGTTGCTTGAAAAGCTAACCGAATTAGATTCCGCTTCCTTCTTTTGTTTCGTTTCCCTAGTAGGAAATTGAGTTGATTCCTATGACAAATCAGAGAAAATATAATGTTAATTCATTTTATAATGAATGTTTTAATTATTTGATTGAGTTTATGTGAAGCAAAAATTTTTGCCCCTTCAATAAAAAAATTAAAACATCGAGAAATAAATTTCATTAGTTAGGGAGATATCGAGGATGCCTTGTGCATTACTTCGTTGTGTTAGGAGGCTTTTATTGGAGAATATAAATAGGTGGGCCCCACCTATTTTCTTTATAAATATAACTCTTCTCTTCTTATTTTCTCACTTCTCACTTTTACTCTCTCTCTAAATACTTTCTCGCTTGCTTCTCTTTAGAAAAGATGTTGTCGAAAGTCACTGGTAGGCAGCTCCGGTTTCCCTCCAGTCTTAGTCCTCAACCTAGTGATTAGGGTGGCATTTTCTTTATTGAAATTGATGTCGCATACGACTTGGGTGCGAGGGACACCATGCTAGGGTTCACTCCTACCACTCCTGCAGAGACACTAGATCCTAATTTTTTGGCTTAGCTCCATCTTTCTCGGATCGAGGTACTTACTAAAAAAACATTTTTATTTCTTTTTTTCTTCAGATTTATTCACCTTTATGTTGTATAGGGAGTATAATTGAACTGAAACTTGAACCATGTCGTGGAATTTCAGTTCAAAAAAGTACAAAAATTAGAGAAAAAAGTCGAATCAAGGTCCGCTGGGAAAATTTCCGGAGGACCGATTCTAGTGAGGTCCCTAAAGGGGCTCGCCAAAATTTCCGGTGAGGCCACCTAGGGTCCTCGCTAGAATTTTCTGACAATGCCCCTCAGGGTCTCCGCGATTGTTAAAATTTTTTTTCTTTTGTATATATTTTTCCTTTAATTTCGAAATGTGTCTTATTTGACTTAATTTGTGGTCCCCTACACTTTGCCACATAGGCGGGTATTCTACCGTCCAGACTTAGTGGCGCCATGCTTCTTCTTGGTCGGAGCTTATTCAGGCCATCAAGGATAGTGGGTTTGGCAACCTGACCCGGTCTTTGCGAACCACATTATTTCCATATGCGACATCTATCGCATTGGCGCAGAGGTGGAGCGACATCTCACACACTTTTAATCTTTCGATCAGGGAGGTAACCATCACCCCATCTGATGTGGTAGCGATCACCGGTCTCCTACCGCGTGTCATCACGTCAGAGATTTGCTCGGTGTTGACCCGAGAGGATAAGTGTTGCGTTATAGCATGCTAGTAGAGTATTTGACTGGTCGATGGTCTATTTCGACGGTTGAGGTTCCATTATACGTCCGCTCCTTTTTTATCACCCTGCTGAGTGTGACCTTCTTCCCGGTCTCGAACAACGAGATCAACTACGGGTTAATTAAGCCCTTGACCGATTTAGATAGTGTTAGTGGCCTTAACTGGCTCCGGGCGATCTTAGCCCAAACATATTTTGCTCTTGATCTGATCACACGGGCTTACTTGCGATTGTTAGAATGCTGCCCCATGGTTCTACAGGTAGCATGTATTCATTTTACGATTTGTGAATATCAATTTTTTTTATTAATCTTGACTGACTTTTTGATCTTGCAGGCATGGGCTTTCTTCTACTATTTCCTCCCCGCTCCATGGTTTGCCAAGGTTCCTGATGATGCCCCTTGCATGGCCCGGATTTGTTCATCTTTTGAGGGAGATATCTTGGACTCTGCGGGTTATTATCAATATCTCTGCATTCTGACACTCAAGCAGGTGAGGATCCTTGTTTTGGTAGATAGGACTACATTCATTTTTTACCCGAAATTCACCCTGTTTTGACTTTGCTATTTCTTTTTAGGTGGACCGCAACCCCTGGAGGGGGCTCCCTAGCTACCATATGGTGAACGAGATCAGAAGGGAGGTGGACTGGTGTTGCTTTATTCTTGAGGGACCCAAGACCCGCGAGTGGTACCTAGGTGAGCGTATCCAGTTTTGGTGAACTAAGCCAGTGTTGGAGAGACACATCCCACCTGCGCCTCCCACCAAACTATTCTGAGTGCACTTAGTAATCAACGATCCTAAGGAGCATGGTGTGAGGCTATCCGGTTGGCGTGGTGATTATGAGGCATTCATTTAAGAGAGGCTACTCCCACTTCATCCACCGACCCAGCCTAAAGCAATGCGACCTCCTACTCGGTCTGGGAATCAAGGAGTTGACGGATCCGGTGTGGATGCTAGTGGTACTGGTGTAGGCTATCAGGTATGAGAGCTGTGTTAATTATTTTGTTTATATTAACCTTGTTTCTGATCATTTATTTATTTGTCCTTGCTGGAGGCCGCCCGAAAGAGGGCCCATGTACCTGATTTGAATGCTTCGGTCGGGGGTGCGAGCACGTCTTCTTCCTGTGTTATCGAGGGAAGGTTCGTGATTCCCCTCGACTCATCTTTTTGTTTAATGGGTTTTACGGGGACCGAGCGATATGTGCCTCTCCTTGAGAGCTACCACACATTGGCCTATGATCCTTCTGACACCACTCATGTGAGTCTTTGATTAAAAATCCTGTCTTCAACCGTAGTGTAGCGGTTTTGGGGTGTTTGACGTTTGTTTATTCTTTTCGCAGGTTACACATGAGGAGATGGATCGCGTGGCCAGACATTCCCTATCATTGAGGGATATGATGTATCTTCAGGACAGAGACACACGTGTATATTCCTTTTTTCGACCTGTTTTATGCTTGACTTTGCATGAAATGTTATTTTTTTATGTATATGGATATGTTTTTCATTGTATGTTTCTATGATTGTAGGCGATGGCAGCAAGGGGCGATGAGTATGAGCATCGCTACCACGAGCTCGACGATAGTTTCCAAGCATTGGATATTCGTCACCAGGAATTGGATTCCCGTTACCTCGGCTTAGATACTAGTCACCAGGAGTTGGGTGCTCTCTACCAGAGTCTAGATGCTCGCTATCAGAGTCTGGAGGCCCAGCATCAGGAGTTGTTGCGGTAAAATGCCGCAGCCAATCAGGCTTGAGTAGATGATCGGGCTGCTACCTTGAGTTTTTCCCACTCTCTTGAATTTGACCTTGGCGCTCTACTTGACGAGCCAGACATTAAGCCATTACTTACTCTTGATTGGGATGTTGGCTTTCTCCACGCTCCACAGCCTCCTCCTCCATCCAGTATGGCCTATGGCACTTCCAAAAGCCTATACCCTGAGGATTTTTAGATATCTACTATGGCACCCCGAGATTCGGTGGTTGGGGATGACGTATAGGCAATGCTTTCTTAGGAGTTCTTATTTCTCTTTAGTTCTTTTTTCTTTCATTTTGAACCGGATCTTTAGATAGGCTTTTCTTGTAGACTTTCAAAAACTCGGATTTTATGAAAGAAAAGAGGACTTTGGGCATTGTGCACCAGGTCTTCTCTTGTTGTGTTTATTTTTATGAATATGCCTGCGTTTTTGTGAATGCCTTATGTATATGCATGAATGAATGAATATGTTATGCTAATGTATGTGGTTGATGTGTGTAGGCAACACCAGTCTTGGGGGATTTCCTTTAACTCTTTTTTAATCAATGTGTACTTATAATGAGCATCTTAGGGCCTTTCTCCGCACCATTCGGGGGCCTGATTGGCGAAAGCTTGAGAGGTTTGGGCTATGAGGTCTTCAATATTTTTCTTCCAAGCTATTGAACACGACCTTTATTTGTGCTATCCTGAAGTTCTGGGACCCATCTACCCATGTCTTCCATTTTCTAGACTTCGAGATTTGTCCTATGGTCGAGGAATATCATGCTATCCTAGGCTTCCCTTTCCGAAGAACTCGACCCCGTTATTCTCGTTGAAGCTGTCTTTTGATTTCCTTTCCTTTCAATTTGGGGTTGAGGATAAGCTACGAGGCTTGTGGAACTTGGAGTCCATCAAGCACTTTCTATCATCTCCTCTCAACGTTGGAGGTTTTCGAGTCAATGATGTTCTTGGCTGGTGTGAGACTACGCCTAGCTGTCATCTAACGTGGTCCTATATGGTGGCCCTACTTCTTCTGGCGGAGTTCATTTGTGGGGTTGGAGAGGTTTCCCCATTCCGCTTGTTTTCTGTCATTGATCTGCTTTCTATAGGTCTATCTCCCTCGGCATTGGATCTAGTAGAGAGCTTCGTTCACCTAGATGCTGCTTCAGTGAATCCGGACTTAGTGGGTAACCACTTTGCCTTGCTTGAGGTGAATTTCCTTTTTTCCCCTTTTCTTTGCGATTTTTACCACTTATTTAAATGAAATTCTCGTAGGTGTATTTGTTGGAGAAGCTTCGCTAGACCGCCGATCCTCACTTGGAGAAGGCTCGGTACCTCCCTTTACATTATGGTCCTAGGGTTTTCGTTAGGAAGGACCATCGCTCGCTGAGTGAAGAGGCTTGGATTGAGATTCTGGGACCCTATCGAGCTTCCGAGGTCTGCTAGCTTAGCCCTTGGTTGTAGATTCCGTTTATGGCTACAAACATTCATTATTCTGGCGTACTGCTGATGGGGTTATTTGGTGTCACCTCTTATTCTCCTTCCTGCCTGTGTAGGCAGTATGGACATCAGAATTGAGTTCCCAAGTTTCTATGCTCAACTTGTTTCCATGATTTTGGTCTTGACACACTCGATGCTATACGAAGGCTTTGGGTAAGCGCTACTGTTGTCACACTGGATTACAACACCCCTGAGACCACTGACATTGATGAGTTCTATTGCGGGTGGCTAGGTGAGATCAAAAGTCTTCCGGATGTTGATCAACATCTTAGGGTATCCCACGAGTGGGAGAGGGACGAAGATGGTTTGGACTCCCTTCCTCACACTTCCAGGAAGAATGCTCAGTGGAGTGATTAGAACCCTTAGATCTATGTACATTTTCCACTGACTTTGACTTTATTTTTCTAAACCTTGTGTTTGGTTTGTATTTTGATTGCTTTTGACATTATGAAATTTTATCGAAATTTACTTTGTTTACTTGCGATATTCTATATGTACACGTCCACATAACATAAACATAAATCTTTGCAAACATAACACATTTCATTAAATGACTTCAAAAAGGGTACAAGTTTTCCAATGATTTGAATTTTGCCACCAGCTAGCCTAGAACATGTTTTCTAACTCGCGGTCCCTCCATTCCTCACAATGCCCTAATTTTTGTCTGAGCCACCTTCACTAGTTTTTCGACTTAGTGGACATCTTATTATTTTGCCATAAAGAATGGTACTAATTGTTGCCCAACCAGCCAAATGCCAACTGTCGGACATATTTTTTTCTTTTTTTATGTACCTCTTTTCTAATTCATTTCTTTTATCTTTAGATGTAGTAGCGATTGAGCTTGTCTTAATTAATCGGGTTGACGAATTCGTTCTCATCCATGTCCATGATCTTGACAGCTCCGTTGCTTAAAATTTTCATCACAACATAAGGACCTTCCTAATTTGGCTAGAATTTTCCCCGAACATCCACATTTGACCCTCTCATCTGCTTCAAAACAAGATCCCCCGATTTCAAAGGTTGGTTTCTAAGTTTAACCCGGTTATTGTACGCCCTAGCCATGCGTTGTTGGTACATCTGCAAATGATCCAATACCTTTAGACGTTGCTCATCTATCATGTTCAGATGTTCAAATCTTACCCTTGCCCAATCTGACTCCTCTAATCTTGCCTCTAAGGCTACTCTCAGCGAGTTTACTTCTGATAAGTGTATAATTACACTTATTATCATTATAATTTTACACACTAAACACTATAGTTTAAGTCATTTTTATACTTCATATAAAAGATTTCACCTGGTATGTAGTTATTTTTTATGCAAATGCAGATACTAGGTAAATCTTGGGAGTAAAATGATCTAAAGTGGAATTCTATGAAAAAAGAATGAAAAAGGTGCAAAAAGATGCATGGAACTCAAAGATTTGGCTTAGGATCAAAGCTGTCAAAGATCAGTGAAGTTGCAAGGAGAATTCTGAAGAAAATTCAATTCACGGTCGTGACAATCATTCGTGGTCACGACTTGTTCTTCTTCAGAATAGAAGTCTACCAATCAAAGATTCAACGTCACGACATGTATATCACGGTCACGACTTGGACGGTTTTCTTGTTTTATCTTCTTAACTACTAACCGCCAGATAAGCATGATCAACTGCCATCAACTACCAACGAAAAGACACTTATCAGAAGTCAACCAATCATGAAAAGGTGCCTATCCATTGTGGATTAAATCAAAGCTTCTCAACCAATCACAATGAAGAGATGTAATCTTTCACCAATGGACACAACCCTTCGTTTGATAGACGCAACCCTTTGAACTCTATAAATAGGGCTCCAAACCATACAAATTTCGTGCACAACCAGAGAGGAGACATTAGAGTGAAATTATAGGGTTACATATAGTGTGTGTAGATAGAGAGTTCGCTACGTTCATAAGTGTTAGTGAGAAAATGTTTAAGTGATTCGAATCCTTATTTCGATCACTAGATTTCTCTATATTTTCGAGCGATTGTTGTATGAGTGTACTTACAAATCACTTATCAATAAAAGTTTCCGTTCTTCAATATTCATTTGTTCGATATTCGCAAAGAATAGCATCCTAGCGGAGGTTCTGTACTGGCCGAGACCGAATTCAAAGAAGACGCAGGAATTGTGAGAATTGACGCCTCCCATTAAAGAGTGGATACGGTTTGATCAACTTTAGCTTTCACTTGCATACCTTACAACTTTGCTTTGCTTTCTACTTAAACTTTCTATTTCAAAGTTTATGATATGTATATGTGTCATAATGCGTATTTCATGTTAAGTCTTTTATATTAATCAAGTTATATGCGTTGGAGTTAATTTTAAGAGTAGTTTCGGGGTTAACAATATAGTGTATAATCACTAGATCTATGATATAACGCTGTTTAGTGAGCCAACATTTTTGGAATGATAACTTGTTAAATATGGCTATGTGAGAGTGACCGGTACAAAGCATAGTATTGACGTTGTCTAGGTTTATATAATTATCTTAATTCGTTTACGCTAGATTTAGAAAAGTTATTTCATGTGTTACGTTGCAGTGAATAATTGAACATCTGGGTATTTAGAATCGAGTATGTAAGATTAGTTTAGTGAATCGTAACATCTTTGTTAAACTTGCATACTTTCTCTGCTATCCTTATTTCGTAGGGAAAATCTATAAATTTAGGTTCTCTAATCTTTCATACCTATATTTATTCATTTTTCATTCTAATCTTTCTTTCCTAACCTTTACTTTAATATATTTTATTTTCTTTATTTTATCTTCCCTTTTCGATCTTTAGAACTAGTGCTTCCCTATGGGATCGATATCTTTTAAAACTACATCACAACTGTATATTTGCAGTTATCATCATTTTTCTATTTGATAAGAGGTACTGACAACACCTATATTTTTCGTGAACAAGTTTTTGGCATCTTTGATATATGGCCAAATCTTGTGAACAAATTATTAAACTTATTAGTAGAAAAGTAGCAAACAAGTTTTAGGCACCGTTGTCGAGGAAGGCAAGTGCGTTTTAGAGATAGAAATTTCAGGGGATGATAATTGTGTTTTAGAGATTTAATTTTGGAAAATTATATTTAATATGTCATTTAGATTTATTTTCTTTTATATTATTATAATAATTATTATTATTATTTATATTATCTTATTATTAACATTTTTTTTTGCTTATTCATTGAGTTTTCTTTCTAGCGTGTGCATGCCAAGTACGCGTAGTTTCGGAGAAAGTTTGGCGTCTTTCAAATCAGAAATAGAACGATTTGGCATGACAAGAAGACGAGAATATAAGAGATAAGAAAGAAGTATGGCTAACAACCAAAACCATGTTGAAAACCCAAACCCAAATCCAAACCCAAATCCAAATCCAAACCAGGATCAACCTCAACGAAGGCTTATGGATTATGTTATTCCGACCATCAAAGGTAACAATAAAGGAATTGCTAGACCATTGATTGATGTGAATCATTTTGAAATAAAAACAGCATTACTTCAAATGATTAGCAACAATGTGCAATATTATGGTTTACCCAACGAAAATCCGAATTCTCACATTGCAAACTTTTTAGAAGTCTATGATACTTTCAGAATGCCCAATGTTCTTGAAGAAGAAGTTAAACTTCACATATTCCCATTTACGCTACGTGATAAAGCGAAAGTTTCGTTGAATTCATTACCCCCAAATTCAATCACTACCTGGAACCAATTAGCCCAAGCCTTTCTGACTAAATATTTCCCTTTAGCAAAAACCGCAAGACTCATCAAAGAAATCACTTCTTTTACCCAGAAAGATAGTGAATCCATATACGAAGCCTGGGAACTTTATAAGGAACTTCAGTGAGTTTGTCCTCATCATGGTTTACCTCAGAATGTTATTCTGCAAACTTTCTACAATGGAATAAATCATGCAATGAGAGGAACAATTGATGCGATGGCTGCAGGATCTCTTATGAAGAAAACTAGTCAAGAAGCTTTTGACCTTTTGGAAGATATGGTAAGCAACAATAGTTTGTGGCCAGTGGAAAGAGCACAAGTAAGTATTACTAATCCTACTCATTCACATGCTGCATCTACATCTTCTAGTTTAGATAAAAAGGTCAATGAATTAGATTCTATATCTATTATGCAAGCACAAATATCTGCTTTATCTAACAAGATAGATAATATGCATGTAAGTAAAAATAACCCTTTGACATGTGAAAATTGTGGTCAAATTGGACATATAGCTTTTGAGTGTAACTTTAACCCATGTGTAGGGGAGCAATTAAGTTATGTTCAAAGTCAAGGGAATTCTTATTACAATAATGGAAATAGCTATAGAAATTCTAATTGGAAGTATGGTGATAATCAACAAAAGAATTACCAGAGTACTGATAGAATAGGGTAGTTAACAAGTAAGATAGATAAGTTTCTAGAGGGAGTTTGTAATAAGCATTTAGAGTCAAAAGAATGTTACAAAAAGCTAGAGAATAAAATGGATCAAATGTTTAAAAATCAATCATCTTCAATTCATAATTTAGAGATACAAGTTGGCCAATTAGCGAGTGCTATTCCATCTAGAGGAAAAGGCCATTTACCTAGTAACACAGAGGGAAATCCTAAGGAAAATGTGCATGCTATAGCCCTTCGTAGTGGTAAATTACTAGATGAACCAAATCCTTCGGGTATGCTTGCTAATGATGTTATTGATGTATCGAATGAATATCCGAGTAAATCTGATAACAGTGCAGGAGTGGATGAACAACCTAAATCCGGAAAGTTTAATCCCCCTTAACCACCATTTCCACAAATAATGAAGAAAAAGAACGAAGATAAGTAATTCATCGAATTCATCAACAAACTCAAAGGTTTAGAAATAAATCTTTCATTTATTGAAGCCATAACTCAGATTCCTAACTATGGTAAGTTTATCAAAGAACTTTTATCTCGAAAGCATAGTTTAGAAGGAATATCAAAAGTATCTTTAATTGAAGATTGTAGTAAAATAATAACTGCTACAATACCCACTAAACTAAAAGATCTAGGAAGTTTCACAATTCCATATAAACTTGGAAACATTTCTTTTCCAAAATGTTTAAGTGATCTTGGGGCTAGTATAAATCTTATGCCTTTATCAATCTTCAAGGAGTT